>JAOXJP010194714.1:0-12186 GCA_025762735.1 Platanus orientalis
AATCCTACTCTCTTGGACTAACTTCTTTACCCATACTCGTCCATGGTGTGGGAACCCTTGCATATTTTTCATTGCATACGGGCGCCGATGCAACATCCCTTGCCAATTTTTCACCACATTTGGGGATGAGGTGCCCCTCGCCAATTTTTTGTCACATCCGGGGAATGAGGCGAGTCGCTTAAAGGGTACGCCCTAGTATTAGATCAATATAACGTATTTTCAGGATTTATGTTTAAGGTTTGAGTAGTTTATTAAGGCCGGCTCTCAACCTAACGCCACCCTCCTCCTTTATCCAGGCTTGGGACCGGCAATGTCTGAAGATACAAACATTGGCGGAGTATTGTTGGCCATACTAGTAACAAATGGTTTGCATATTAATTTATATGTCATGATTCTTTGTACTTATATAGTATAGATTTTAGGTTTTTTGTACTTTCTTTAAATTTATTCACTTTATTATATTGTAGTTGAAAGTATTGATTATAATTTATAGTAATTTACCTTATTATCGTTTTTTGCTTCTCGTTTCCCAAGGATTTATTAAGTCTTGCTTCCTGCTTCTCGCTTTTGCATTGCTTCCCCTGCTTCCACTTCTTGCTCTGGTAACTATGGTTTGACGGCTAGGATTGAATTAGGGAGGGTTTTGGCTTATAAAATAGCTCCTACGTTTTGTACTAAAATTCCTAATGAATGACATGAATAAAAAATAATTTTCTTCTGGGTTTCTCTCTAATGAGTGAAGCTTTCTCTTCCAAGCTTCTTGATGCCAACCTTTAGCCATGATAGGTGATTTCCATGGATCGTAGGGTTGGTTATTTCCTCACAGGTTTCTCCTTCATTCTATCTTTCTTTCTTCTTCTCTTAAGTTTTTTCTTTTTCTTATCCCTTTTTATTTTCTGGTTTCTTCTTTGCTGCCCACAGTCCTAAAACCATCCCAATACTTGTTTTCTCCATCCATCTTTATCTACATCACCTCTACTAATACCCTAACCCAGCCAGCTACCCTATCCTTGGTTCTTTTACATTCTTTGATTCCCAAACCATGTAATTCATACTCCCCATCAGTCGGCTGACCAAGAAACCCAGAATTTTCTTGTGAAATTTATATTAAGAATACATCTAATTGCTGCCCAGAAATTTCCAGCAACCTTTACTATAGGAAATCCTCATTCTTCTTCAAGAATATCCATCTCTACACCCTGCGGCTGCATGTAGTAGTACTTCCCATGATTTAAACTTCTTAAAATTCAAACCCATGCATGAAGAATTGGACTGTGCTCAGATTCTTGCATACATGGTGTTTGAATAAATGCCCAAGTGTGCTGAAAGTTGTTTATATGGATATTTGTTGTGGATTGATATAATTTTGGGGTTTGTATTGCATCAAATTTGGTATTAGAGCTAGGTTCCAACTTGTCTTTACATAGTTGGAGCCCTTGGGAGTCCCCTTGGTATGCAGCCAACCCTTGGTTACCTTTTACATTAGTCTATATTTTCAGCCCATTAGCACACTGTAGGCGTTTGTGTAAAGTCCTCATCCAAAATCAGTAAGCTTTCTTATACAAGTTACCAACCAAAACTTGTCCAATTTCCTTAAAATTTGGGACAGTAGTGTCTTTTAACTTCAAGAATAACCTTGTTAAAAAATCAGAATTTTCTAATGCATGGTCAGGGGCATTTTGGTAATTTCACCACTTTGCACCGAATTTTCCAGCATTGGTTTCTTGGTTATCCCATTTTGGAAGTTTGTTTCTTTATATTGTTCGAGTCCTATTTCCATGTTGGTTGGCCATGGGTTTGTCTTGAATTAAGTCCACAACCAGGTGGTTCCTATTCTTTAGATAAGTGATGTGAAGACATGGGGTTTATTGTTGAACATCCTTTTACGTTCCTGCATATGCAAATTATCAGGATCATACTTGGTGATCAATATGAAGACAATTACATATCTCTTGGGTTAGCTAGAAGATTAGCCATGCATCTAGGGGCTAGGTCATCCTGTCTCTATGAAGATGACTATTGTATTGTTCAATTTGAGTGTGGAGAGTTTTTTGCCGATGCCAAGTGTTTCTTAGACAAAGGTCTCTCCACAGATCATCCAATGATTCTAGGCAGAATATGATTGGATGAGAGGAGGGCTAATTTTTATTAGATATCTAATATTTTGTAGGCTTATGATGCTGTAATTTGTTATCAATTCTAAGTTAGGCCTTTTGATGTGGGACAACTTCTTTCAGACTTGTTAGGTAAGAATGTGCCTAGTGATATTACAAGAAAGGCAGATAGTTTTTCTTCTATATATGATGACTTTGATGAAAGAATGAATATGATACAAGCAATCTATGATAGACTCCTACTTCAAACTCAGCAGAAGAATGCAAAAGTGGTTGATTCTACACTCGAGGTTGTGGTACATGATGATAAGCTACAAGTTGTGGAAGAGAAGCGTGATATGGAAGTACAAGAAACTGAAGCCAAGACTACAAATGAAAATAGTAGTATGGAAGAGATTGGAGTGACTAGTGACGATTAGTTTAACGAGTTAGTGGCGTCTACAGATGAGTGCTTCTTTGCTACCACGATTTGTGACCAACCACTTGAAGATATTCCAAGTCCAGTTCAATTTGAGATTCAACCCATCACCAATTCCTGACTATGTGATGGGTCCTAAGATTGTTGTTCCAGGTCAGATTCAGCAAGATGAGTAATATGAGGTGTTTCCGTTACCGGTTGCCTATTAAGAGACAATTGCCTACTCTGAGATCATTCTTACATCTGAGACTTGCAAGCATATGAGTTTGCATCACAATCTTAGTGGATATGGTTTGTGGTTGGTTAGTGCAAGTTCTCACATCATATTGATTATTTCCTTTTGTAAAACTCAAAGTCGAGTTTTTTCGAACAAGGGGGATTTGATGATTACATGAAGGCAAGGTGGTGCTCACATTTGGCCTTGGTGGGCTCCACACATGGAGGCAAGCAAGGAAGAGTATGAAGGCATGTTAGGAGGGGTTTGGTTTTGTTTTAGAGTGGTCTAGTAGAGATTTTGTTAGTTTATTTTTCATTTTGATTAGTTATTAGAATAGGAAATGGGTAAGATTTTAGTTTTTTATATAGGATAAAGTTGTAACTAGCTTCAAAATAGGTTTTTATGGGAGAAATATTTTCCACCCGATTTGAGCGTAGAGAGTAATTTGTGTTTGACGGCTAGGATTGAATTAGAGGGGGTTGGCATATAAAATAACCCCTACATTTTGTACTAAAACAACCCCTCCGCCAATGTTTGTATCTTCAGACATTGCCGGTCCGAAGCCTAGATTAAGGAGGGTTGGCATCTGGTTGGGAACTGGTTATAAAAACCCACTCAAACCATTTAAACATGAATCCTGGAAATGAATGACATGAATAAAAAATAATTTTCTTTTGGGTTTATCTCTAATGAGTGGAGTCTTTCTCTTCCAAGCTTCTTGATGCCAAGCTTTGGCCATGGTTGGTGATTTTCATGGATCGTGGTGGGGTTGGTGATTTCCTCAGTTATCTCCTTCATTATATCTTTTTTTCTTCTTTTAATCTTCTTCTTCTTCTTATCCCTTTTTATTTTCTGGTTTCTTCTTGTTGCCCATAGTCCCAAAACCATCCCAATACTTGTTTTAACCCAGCCGGCTACCATATCCTTACTTCTTTTACATTCTTTGATTCCCAAGCCATGTAATCCATATTCCCCATCAGTCGGCTGATCAAGAAACCCAGAATTTTTTTGTGAAATTTTTATAAATAATACATCTAGTTGCTGCCCAGAATTTTCCAGCAACCTCTACTATAGGAAATCCCCATTCTTCTTCAAAAATATCCATCTCTACACCATGCGGCTGCATGTAATATCCTTCCCATGATTTAAACATCTTAAAATTCAAACCTAGGCATGAAGAATTGGATTTGGCTCAGATTATTGCATACATGGTGTTTGAATAAATGCCCAAGTGTGCTGAAGGTTGTTTTTATGGATATTTGCTGTGGATTGATATAATTTTGGGGTTTGTATTGCATCACCTTTCCAAAACCCTTAAATCTAAACTTGTAACCATTTCCATAACCTAAGCCTAGCTAGTTGATACCTTTGGGAGTTTGTCTGACATTAGATTGGTTTTAAAGCAAAGCTTGGAAGAAGGTTTTAAATATTAGGACGAGGTTTCTTTTCCCTTTTGAGAATGCAATCAAATTCTGATTAATAAGAAGTGATGAAAATATGATTTTTACAAATTTTGTTGAGATGATATTACAAGATGCTATAAATCATATATGCTGTGAATATTCCAAAGAAGGCTTTTCTATTCAATTCAAATGAGGGAAATACATTGATGGTGCTTAATACAAAGTCATTCCATTGAAAGATTATAAGGTGGTGCTAGGGAAATAATGGATCAATGAAAGGAGAGCTAATTATGTTGAAGAAACACAAGTTTTGAAGATTTTCATCCATGGTAAATGTTACCAACCTTCAAACAAAGCTGTAACAGCCTATGGTGTACTTAGCCTTCGAATAGAATAAGGAATAGAAGACTCCATTGATTTTGAGTGGTCTCAGTATCGTTTGTACCTCTACAAGAGCCCTTGAAGAATCAAGCAACGCTTCAATCATTGGAAGAAAAGAAGCTTCAAGATAATTCAATTATAGAAATTCCACAATACATCTATGAAGATCTTTTGTTAATTCCATAGGTTCACAAGTTTTGTACAAGAGCATATCTTAAAGAAGGCAGGAGTAACATCATAGCTTAATTGCACAGTTTTAATTATTTCATTGTTTTTGCAACACTATGCAATTCGATGATTTTGAGTTTTTTTTAATATTTTTAACCAAGGGAGAATGATACGGGATGCAAAAGCAAAATAAATCTATATTCAAGGCTTAGAGATATTCGGGGCATTTTAGTACATTTTAGTCTTAAGGTTATTTTGGTAACTCTTTGATTAGGTAAAAGGTCATTATCCAGTGCTAATCCCATAAATATTATGGGGTGCTGGGGGGGTGTGGGCTGGAGACGGACACTTTGGCATTTTTTGCACAAAGTGGTTGCTCACGAGACTCAAACCCGCATTTTTATGCTAACAGCCCAAGCCACTACCATTGCACCAAAGCAATGACCCTTACTCTTTGACTAGGTATTTTAATAATTTCCTTCATTGTTTTTTTTTTTTTAATCTTTGCAACACAAGAAAAATAAAATATATCTTCTATTATGGGTAGGATTTCTTTCTTAGAAGGAAGTAAGGAGTTTTCTTATTTTGATCAGATTCTTGGAATCACTTTTTAAGAAGGAAGTGGGGTGTTTCTTATTTTAGGAGGATTTTCTTCCTAGATTTTGTTGGGTCATCTTTCTTAGGAGTTTGGGATTTTTTTTCTTCTTATTTTCGTTTATCCTCAACCCTTACATCCTTTCCCAAAACCCTTAAATCTGAACCTGTATCTCTTTCCATAAACCTAAGCCTATCTAATTTATATCTTTGGGAGTTCGTCCGGCATCAATTAGTGAATTCACCCACATGGTGTAGGTTAGAAAATTCTTGATGCAACATCCATTGCTTGGTTGGATCAAAGATTCTCTTTGTGGAGGCCCAGGCCTAGGCCCAAGCCAAAGACCAAGAGGACCTAAGGGCTTCTAGTTGTGGGGGTACATTTCTGTTTCTAGGCTATGCAATAAGGCCAATAGTGCCACTTTTATGTTAAGGTCTTAGTTTAAAGTATGTGTGTGTAATAAGGCTGAAAAGCCAAGGGTTTTCTTAGTAGACCAGGCCTAGTCTACAACCCATACTTGTTCTCTAGTGGCTTCTAAAGTCAATAAGTGGGACCAATTATGTGCACTTTAAAAGTTTAGGAAAGTATGTTTTAGAAGGTATTAGATTTTAGAAAACTTGGGCAACAAGTTTAAGTATTTTTAATTTAGGAAAGTTTATAATTTTTTTTTTTTGTAAGAAAGGCACCCTTTCCCAAGAATTAAGGCAGTGAATAATAATCAGTTTTTTTTTGGGTAGTTTCCAAGGTTGGTGTGAGCCTCTCTCTTTCTCTCCAAGGGGCAGCTGTGAAGCTCCCTCCCTCATCCTATCCTCTTCTATTTCTTCCCTTTAACCTTCTCCATCCCTTCTTCAAACTTCTTCTTTCTAAGTCCTTCATCCTTCTCATATTGACTTCATTTCCCCTATCTCCTTGTTTTCCATCCTTCTAATACAACATTTAATCTGTTGGGTATTAGATTTATAAAACTATTATACAACACCTATTTCTTGGAAGCTTTAATTATGGCCAATCGCACTATCAAACTGAAGTATTTTTTGTGGTTGTTTTAACTGGTTAAGCTCTCCAACTCATCTTCTATTTTGTCCATTTAATACTTTCTGTTTCTCCTTTCTAAATTTTGTTCATAAGAATTAGTTTCGTAAACCAACAATCAAATTCAGTAGAAAATTCTGGGTAAGTATACTTGGGAAATCACACACATTAAAAATTCATTTATTTCCCTCTTTCGTTTAAGGTTTTGTTCCCTTGTGAGTCCACTACAAAACCCCCAAGTTTCCCTTTGTTTCCCCTCTTCTTTCTCTTTGAAAATTAAAAGATTTACTGTTGATTTCATAACCACCATTAAAGAATCTGTTATGTTTTCTAAAATTTGAATGTTTGACCTTGCAAACCTTGTCCAAATGTGATGAAATTTTAACTCTAGGACTTTTACTAGGTCAGAACTAATATGGAGAGTTTCATATTTTTCTGACACATGGCTGAGGTATTTTGATAATTTTACCAAATCTGCCAAAATATGATTTTGCCACTGCTCCAAAATTTACTTATTTTATTTTTGAGTTATTTCGCTGCAATTTTCATCCTTTACAGTATTGTTTGCATCAATCCCTATACATTTAAGTGTTATTTGATACTTCTCATTGGATACATGGGGGTATTTGATTGAATAGGGTCTACAAAACATTTAGCGTATTTCAGCCACATGATGTGATGCAGTAGCACTTACTTGGATGGACAAAACCTACCAACTTTGGAAACCTAAGCCCAAAGGGAGGCCCAAGATTAATGTTAGTTGGCTAGGAAGTTTTAAGGGGTTTTAGTGTTTAGGACATGATTGTGATGAAGACATCCCTCATCGCGTGTACCAGTGTCGGAGGAGGGTCAAGCCTCGTTCGTTGTGGTTTGAGTAGCTCGGGAGCATGTGGGGCCCATAGGCCAGCCCATGTGGGGCCCACTTGAGTGCATATGGAGGGGCTAGAGTGTTACTCTTTGTTTAGTTTTTATTTTCTGGTTATTTTGATTCGAGTCCTATGTCATTTGGTTTAATAAAACTCGTTTTATTTTAATTTCATGCAATAAGGATAAGAGGGCAATTTTTTTTTATTTTATAATGAGGGTTATTATTGTAAAATACATGGGGGGCAGCAACCATAAAAACCTTACTCTCATCTTTTATTCTTTAATGATGAACTTTTGGAGAAAAGAAATGGGAGTTGACGGTTACCTCCACATCCAGAGATTGGAGTCTAGGATTTCATCCTAGATCAAGTCAAGCTTGGTGAGAAGCCAAGGGAAAGTGTACATACTGTTTTTTTGTTGTGAACAGTGTTGTGAACAATGACATGAACAACACCATATTATTTGTTTTCCATAGTGATTGTTGTTATTCAAGGTATTTTACTATAGTGTTCTTCTATTTTTCTATTCTCTTATGCTGTCAAAAGATGGGAAAATGTGTGAATGAGTTGTTGTTTCTATTTCCTTTGGTCATTTTATTTTATCCTTCACAATCCCTTGTGTTACAACCCATAAATTGCCGCAGAAAATTCATTACATAGAATTTTTGACTCTGGATCTGATATATAGGTATTTTTTATTTGTGATAAAATATTTGGCAGCCCTTGCTAAAAAGCCTTATTATTTGCATGCTAGGAATATTGCCATCAATGTGTTTGTTGAAATATTTCCTAATATTGGAGGTTGACAATGCTTAATATAAAGTTCGATTTGACTTGAATATTCCATACTGTTGAACTGAAATGACATAATTAACGAACACCATTAAAATCACCCCTTTGGAACTTCTAATGGCATGGTTGATGAGTAGGAATTTCGGTTATACTTTTCCATTATTTTGAGTAATTTAATGTGATGTCTTCATTCAACATAACTTGCATATATATATTTCTTCTAGTTTCTACAAAACACATGCATCCGGCATCAGATTGTAATTAGGCTAATGGTGCCAAGTTTTTTTTTTTTTGGGTTTTGGTTCAAGGGTATATTTCTTTGGTGATAAGGCTGAAAAGTAAAAGTTAAAGAGGGGGTCCCTTTGGGAGTGCTTGATGCATGGGGTCATGTGGGGGATTTGAAGGGAGGGAAATCTTAGAATATTTGAAGACAATGTCAGATCCTCTAGAGAGGTGATTGACATTGCTAGAAAAGTGGGTGGTTGGGTGTTATTGTCAAAAGAATTCCAAGGGACCCCTATTTCTCCCTTTCTCTGTGACTGGTCCTCTTCTCTATCTTGGTCCATCCGTGAGGAAGGTTTTTACACATTGGGTTCCCCCTCCAGAAGGTTGTTTTAAGTTTAATTTTGATGGTGCTTCGAAGGGTAATCCGGGGCTTGCCAATTTTGGATGTGTCCTTAGGAACCATTTGAGCCATCTATGGCCCTTTGGGTGTGTGTGATTCCATCCCTGCTAAGGCTATGGGGCTTCGTGAACTGAAAAGGCTTGCTGTGGTTGGGTGCATGGTGGAAGGGGACTCTGAGGTGGTGATTAGTTGAGGGTTAGGCCATGGTAAAGACGCCTCTCCTCTACATTGTATGAGATTCGGGAATTAGTTGTTGCATGTTCCATTTCTCTTTCTCATGTTGCAAGGTGCCAAAATGGATTAGCTGACAACTTGGAAAATAGAGGGCTTAATTCTCAGTCTTTGGTATGTGTGAATTTTATCCTGGAGGATTGTTAGCAGGGTTTCCTCCCTCTAATGTTGTATTTTATTTTTTCTCCTTTTCTTTTCTTCAATTAAGTACTATTAACTATCCAAAAAAGAAAACATGGTCGGTCGATAGCTAAGGGATTTTTGTTTCTTAGTGAGTCTTCAAAGTCAAAATTATGGGCCCCACTATAAGCTGATCGACAGCCCCTATGTTTCCAAGTATTTAGAAGTTTAAAATTTAGGAAGTTAGGATTTAAAAGTCCCTTAGTTTTAGGAAATACTTGAATCACAAGTCTAGGGTCATTTAGAAGTGGCTATTTTAGGAAAGTTGTTAAGTTTAAGAGTTTTTGAGTCTATAAATTAGGGGTCCACGACTTGTATTGGCAGTGAATTTAGGAATAAAATTAAATTGGGCTTTTGAAGCCTTCAGCTACTCCTCTCTTCTCCTCTCATAATCGACACTCCCTCTTCTTCTTCTTGTCTTCTTCTCCTAACTACATCTTCTAATCTCCATATCCCTTCTACTCCTTCCTTCTCCCTTTATTTCTATCTTCTAAGTCTTCTTTGATAATCCCTTTAACTAGTCACAAGATTGGGTTGATTTGAAGTCAAGTAATCGACTGCAGAACCTGTCTTAATTTTGTGGAGCTTTACAAGATCAGGTTGTACCCCATATACAAAGCACTTGAATTTGGGTTTTCTCAGGTTTATTCATCCCCTAATCCTCTGTTAATTCAGAAAATTTATGGAGGAATTCTCTGCAGGATTTCTTATTACGGGTTCCTATTTTGAATCTACTGACGTTTATTCTACCAAATTCTTTTTATGGGTTTTGATTCTAGTAAAATCGCCCAACTTTAAAACCCATATTTTTGTAACATTTTTTAGGGTTTTTCTGCCCTACTAGTCCTCTCTCTCATCCCTTAATCTCCCCTTGAAAATCCTCTGATTTCTGCAAGTTATTGTTGTGTTTAATACCCTGTCCTAGGGTTTCTTCCATTAAAGTACTCTAGTGACTGATATTTTTATAATTTGATAAATCAAATCTTGTTAGAATGATCTTAAATATTGAACATAGGACCTTTATAGACTTAAGTATTACCCTGTAAAAGTGCAGAAATTTCTGACACACTTACAGGGGTATTTTGGTCATTTCATGTATTCTGATTAGAAATTCCAGAATTTTCCTTTTGTGATCCTTCTTATTTAAAATGCTTGTTTTTAGATTCTGTTGGCCGATTACAGCAGGGAATTCTTTCCTTTTGAAGGAAAATTCCGCATTATGATGAAGGTTAGAAAATCTCTACATGTAAAGTTGTTATTTGATACTTCTCTTACTGCATCGCATATGCAAGAAATCCACCTGCTTTATTTTAAATGTCCCAAATTGGAAATTCATAAGCCAGATTTTTAGCTTATTAATTCTCACTTCGGAAAACTTTGACTTGTGTAGTACAGTATTTGCTATTATTTAGAGCTGTGGATACACAAACACGTGCACTCACAAGTCACATCTATGTAGACATGTTGAGAGGCCTTTTGAGGCTTTGGGTGCATTATACACATCAAATTCATCTGTCCAAGGATGAACCCTATGAGGAAGACAAACTAATATGGACCATGACCCTTACAAGTAAATTTTCGGACAAATCAGCCTACAAATTAATCTTTGATTCAGAAGGATCCACATCATCTAGAGATGAAGGGGATAAAAAGTTTTGGCTGAAATTTTGGAAGGAAAAGAGTGTACCCCCTAGAGTTATTATATTTGTTTGGAGATGCCTTAACAACGCTCTCCCTCTTAAGAACTCAATGGCGAACTGTGATCCATTATGCCCAATTTGTGGCAAGGAAAGAGAGACCACTGCACACTTGTTCTTTGAGTGCGAATTGGCTAAAGTGGTATGGTTTGGGTCACCTCTTGGTCTTAGGATCCAAGACCACCAAAAACCTCCCATGGACTGGATCAAAGAGTGGATCTTCCATCCACTGAACCTAAGAACATTTTAGCAAGGGTCTATCATTCTTTGATGCATTTGGAAAGCAAGGAATAGTCTTTGATCATAAACCGACAACTGCAGAGGCTATTATTGCTAATCTATGGAGATGGCCAATGACTAAACTCCAGATTCGGCTAGTCTAGACTCCACTACAAATGGCCAGTCAAGCACCTTGGGAAACAACACTGCTGCTGCATGGACGCCTCCCCCTGCAAATTCTTTCAAAAGAAATGTTGATGGTTCAGCAAGAAACAGATGTGCAGCAGCTTCTATAATCCGGGATCGCAATGGTGCCTTTATCCAAGGAGAAATCCTAAAGTTACACCCTTGTGACCCTGAAGAAGCTGAAGCTATGGCTTTCCTCTCGGGCCTACAGTTAGTGAAAGATTTGCCAGATATGTCTGCTATGCTTGAAGGAGACAATCGGTCTATTGTAAAGCTCCTAAATGATCCAGAGGCCCAACTCCTGTAGAAAATCCACAACATCATCTCAGATTGTCGAGGCATCCTAGGCCTCAATCCCTACGTTACCATTTCCTTAGTTCCTTGAGATTGCAATAAAGCAGCCCATGCTATGGCTACTATAGCATGCAAGGAACATATTTCTTCTAAATGGAATGGTACAACCATTCTTCAAAGAATGTCTTTCATTCTCGACATGGATCTTTGTAACCATTAGGAATTCAGTTGAATGAAATTGAGCCAACGCTCCTTACCAAAAATCATCAAATGCTCATGAGCGGAAGTGATTCAGTGCCATAGAAAATACCATTACTTTCTATACACCTATGTTTTGAGTATTCAAGATACCCATTTTTTGATATGCAATATCTGCAGGTTGGTAGATCATCAATTTTGATAGTGCAAATCGCTGTATGATAGAGGGTTTGTTTAGGCTCGATGTAACCTGGATAAGGATTTTTCAAGACCTCTTTTGCAACTATGATTGATTATAACGGAATGCACTTTCCTAAAGACAAAATGGTGTATGTAGAACCTTTACCATTTATTTAACCCATTCTCCTACTCATTCATTTTTCTCCTTTCGTTCTATCATGACTATGTACAAAAGGTACCAAGGCCAGTTATGTGGTATGGTGTTCTGTAAAGCGATTTCAAGTATGCCGATTTGGAAAGATTGGTTCAACCACAAAGGAGAGAGAGAGAGAGAGAGAGAGAGAGAGAGAGAGAGAGAGAGAGAGAGAGAGAGAGAGAGAGAGAGAGAGA
>JAOXJP010194725.1:0-12186 GCA_025762735.1 Platanus orientalis
GATTATTACTTATATACTTTTTAGTCAATACATATAGATTTTCTAAAATTCAGACTTAAAAGATGGAGAATTAATTTTCAAAACTTGAATAAAGCTCTAAGAACCTAAACGAAGAACAAAAACATATAATTTTTATGCAATTACTTGTTTCATTTATAAAACTTTTAAACTTCTCATATTTTCTAAGAAAACAAAGCTTAAAACATGCAATATCTTAAAAAAAAAAATCAAACAAAGCTCTAAGATCCGAAACAATGAGCAAAACTTATAAACTTTATGTGATTACTAACCTCTTATTACTAAAAATTGGATTCTAAATCTTGTTGTGTTCTTCAAACTTTTCTCTTCAAAAACCTAGCTTTTCTCTTCCTTTTTTCTTCAAAATCCCTACTTTGGCAAAAATTCTTCAAAAGATCATCTTTCTTATGAGTTTTTATGTTTTTATAAGCCTAAATAGCAACCCTAATTCCTAATTTCATATTTAGGTAGGTCTCTGGTGAAAAAATTCTAAAAATTGTGCAAAAATAACGATTGTATGGAATTTTTCGCTTTGATTACATCATGCTAACAGGATATTTTTTAGCATAGACACTTAGTGGGAAAACAGTCATAACTTTCTCTATAAAACTCAGATTCGCTCACCATTTTTTTGTTGGAAACTAGATTTCAAGAGATTTTCAAATTCATAAGGCTTGCTCTCTAATTTGTTATATATTTTTATTGGTGTATTTTTAAAGTTACCTCAAAATCTACTAATTCATACTATAGTAGACGGCATAAAAACTTTTTTGGAAAAATTATCATAACTTCTTGTAGAAAACTTTAATTCACTTACCATTTATCGCATTGGAAAGTAGACTCATAGATCTTTCCAAGCATATATTATTTGTAGGATGATTCCTACAGGATTGATATATATTGACTTACGAAGTTATGTCATTCATCTAGGACAGCTTCAGAAATTGTTATGTCCTTGACTTTTTTTTTCTATTTCTTAGTAAATTGTTTTTAGCTTTTTCATTTGGTGTCTGTTTCGCTCTCTGTTTGTTGTGTAAGAATCTAAACTTTTATGTTTATCCAAAAGTATAAGTTTCACTCTCAGATTCTTTCTATATTTTCATTGGTATCTTTTTAAAGTTGTGCTAATAATCAGATCAACATGTGTATTTTATTAGTCATATGTATGTACAAAACTTATGTGACATGTATTAGCATTCTAAGTGTGATATGTGTACAATAATATGCACATCATGGTGCAGTGTGTTACACCACTAACCTTCCTATTGATGTAGTTGAATCTTCTTTTTGATATTTCTTATATTATAATTATCATACATCAAGAAACCATAACAATACATCGTTTATACACTATATCACAATAAAATGCATAAAAAAAACATCATGAAAAAGATATGCAGAAATATAACAGACATTATATAAATAATTCCTCCTTTATACTCTTTTAAGTGAAACAATTAGTCAAATACTAGGTAACTAGAACAAGTCATTTATTTATTGTAAACCTGAAAAGTTTTGGGGAGTAAGGCTAACTGCCAGTTTGTGCCATAAATTCTTAAGGAACATTCTGATAAGCTTTTATTAAGAGATCTTAAAAGACAAGTTTCTTGCATCGTTAAATGTAGTCGAGAACCTTTTCTCCTTCCTGTTATTTTTCTTCTATAAGTTCAGAGGTACAAACTTCTCTTTGTGAGTTCCAGAACTGATTTAAGAATTCATTTTGTGTTTCGTCCTAAGTCTTTATGGAACCATCTTGGAGGTTCAAGTACAATAAAAGGCTACCCCTTCTAAAGACTAAATGAAAAGTTGCATCATGAGTTCACCACTATGGGTTATCATGCCACAAATTGACTTGAAGTGGTACAAATGTTGTTTTGGGTTAGCAGTTCCATCAAACATTGTAAAAGTTGGTTGGGTAAAACCTAAAGAAAATGGAACACAATCAACATATGTAGAATAAGGTTGAGATAGAGTGTGCACTTTGTCATTTCTCTGGCCTTGGATGCATTGACTTGGTCTCCAATCATCTTTTCCTCAAAAAATAAATAAATTCAATGGGTATACCAAACATGCGATACATTGGTGGTGCGATCCCTTGAGAGGATTGTTGTTACACACAGTAAAAGGGATGCCCCTATGGTGGTGTGGCCATAAACAGAGGTTTTCTTGACAACATCAAAGCATATTGTTTTCCCATGTTTGGGTCATCCCTAAAAGGATATACTGGGTGCCTACATATGGCATATCCTGAAAGGGAGTTGATTGTGTCCTTATTGCAAGAATTTTTAGAATCGGTATAGATTAGGCCCTTACCAGTGGTATTGCAACATAAAGCCTTTCTTCAGTTAGGGTATGTGTTGTTTTAGCTAGCGAATAAGTGTCAAGAGTGTTCATAGTAGGATTAGATGTTTGAAATTTATTTGTCATTTCGGCTAGCATTTCATCCTTTCATTTGTTTTCTTCCAAGAGTCATTGAATTGTTTCCTTCAGGCCTTCCTCAAATCTCAAATTCTGACCCACTTTATTGTTGCTTAAGGAGATGGTTCCCCTGAGGTATCTCTACTTCGTTATTTGTTGTCAAGGCCGCATTAACAGTAACAGCCCTAGTTTGAATTAGGGATGTAGCGGACAGAGGAGGCAATTCTTCATCCTCTTTAAACAAAGGATTCAAGCCCTTAAACAGCCTGGATTGGTTAAATATTAGGAAACTCTTACATCCAATTACTAGCAAGCCAAAAATTGGAAATTCATCCCACCTAGGGATGTTTAGGTTGAAAGCTAATGAGAGATTGCATCCTAAAGGGGTGAATACTACAGATTTTCTTCGAGCTAAGTGTGAGACCCTTTTGTGGCACTTGATAGTTTTCATACTTGGTATAAGCTGATAAGGACAAATCCCATATGCATGGGTGAATTGATGGCACCTTGTTTCTCGCTTCTTGGAGTTCGAAAATCATGTTCTCCCTCAAGATGACAATGAGCATAGAATTTATGATGCGCAAACTAAAATCCTCAGCTCCTGCTAATGGATGATGGTTAGATGCCCTTTTCTTGGCCTTAGATTTTCTTCGTTTCCTAAATGTGTGCCATCAACTTTCCCTTAACATCCTTTACTTGTTGGAGCATTTTGACCTTCTTACTTTTGGCCAAGCTACCTCTTCTAGCTTCAACTGTGTTAGCCCGGACAGACCTTTGCTTTTAAAGAGGTCCTTCCTGGTCAACAAGCTATACCTATTGCTAACCAGGGGTTGTGAGTGTAAAGTTGTTAGATATGAATTTACCCGTGTGGGTGGAGTATGAAACGGCATCATATTTTTCCTATGAGATTTGATTTGTATGGTCGGGTGTCCTTGAATGGATGATTCTTTTTACACAGATAACTTCAAAGGATCGGTGTAGAAGGGAACCCTTCTATGATCTTAGGCTCCTCGGGAGAATGAGTTTCTTGAAAAGTGGATTCTACAATCAACATTCCATTGGGAAGACAAGCAAGTGACGGGCAAACTTCCTCCTTCTCATATGGTGGAATTCTAAAGTCCCATCATTCGCGGTGTTGGCCGTTTGGTCCATCGTGATGCGCTTAGGCATGGTTGGAAAAACAAGCCTAGAAACTTTCTTATCTCCTACGGTAGATGGAAGCACCAAATCTCAACAAAGATGTTGTGGGTGTAAGGGACTTGTGGCCCTCCAGTCTTTCCATTATGTGAATATCATCCATGGGTGGTACAACACGAGGCAAAGCATCCCTCATTGGAGTGGTATCTCCCTCAGAGGTCTCAGACCTCTAAAGTTTTCACGTTGGAGATCTAACCTCGTACGCATAAGTCTTTAGAGATTAAGGTGGGGAAATCGAAGTGACAATATGTCATGCCCCGTTGAACCATTCATCGACCATTGGATACCGAAATAGTATATATACAAGGAGATGCTGTGTTGAGAGTTTGAGTTGTAGTGAAATTCCTAAGTGAGAGAAGTTACTTTTTAACAGCACTACATAGCTTGTGTATCCAAATATGAGGAGAAAAGTGTCCTGTTGGGCGTGCCTAAAATTTGTACATATCAAATTTCATTGTGTGTGTAAATTACACATTCATAGAATAGTTTTATTATTTAGGGGATTTTACACTTCTCTAGATCTAGGAATCAAATCCATTAATTACATCTCCTCCATAAAAGGGATGGAGAAAACCGTTGATTAACGTAGGCTTACGATCATAAAATACATAAAAAAGAAACTTCATTGATACTTATATAATGTATCATTTACAAGACTATAACTTTTACCTTGTTGAAGACATCTTTATTGAAGCTTGTTGCAGATATATAATTTCCTTCATAGCTTACCCTTAAGTCTTAGACTTGATGGTGGAGATGCTGACTCAAAGAAACATTGAGATGCAAAGAATTTCAAGAGATATGTGTGTTTATATGGAGAGATTCAATAGTCCTTCAAACGTGTATGAAGTCCTACATTTATAGGAAGCTTATGTGAATTATAGATTCTATTTGTATGTAACCTCTATCTCTTCCTTAATCTTTGGGATTAAGCCTCATCTTTTATAGACCAAGCTAATTTTTTATGAGAATGCCTTCCGTGCATGAATGTCCATCTGGCTTGATTCCCACACACGGACACAATTGTGGCTATATACATGATAAACGCCTTGGTGGCTTATAATATATCTTGAACAGAATTTAATCTTATCTAGACTCTTTGATCATTATTTATGTGCATATGTATAATTTTTTACTTATCTCTGAACCTTGGGGCACGTGTTGGCCCCAAGTCATTTGTTAATGTACCCACGCAATTAGAATTTGTCCATGCGAATTGATTTCATTCAGAGGAGTGACTCATTCAAGTGGATATCTATCTTTGGCATTGCCATGTGTCAATTTGTAATAATGCCTTCAAGGCTCAACTTGATTTTATATTTTTCATGGATAAATCCTTTATCTGTAAGATTAAATCCATGCCAACATAAGTGCCCACCAATTGAAAATTGATTAAGTTGGTTAGTTGATGGGAAAACTGCATCATACTCTTCTCACAAAAGGAATTGCTTAGATATGTAGAAGAATAAAAAATAGTAGTGGCTTTTTAACTAGGAAGGGGATGCAGATCTAACTCATTTTCTTGGTTGACCATGGTGTTCTGATCCTTAATCCAACAAGGGGATATGGTATCACAAACTTCAAAATTCATAGGAGGTATCATGTAATTGAGAGTAGGCTGCCTAATCCCAAAAATATTGGGCTCACCAAAGGATCTTAAGTTCCTAGCCCTATAATCCAGAGCTAAGATTGTCCTATAAATAAAATTAGATGTCCAAGTTAAAATAGATCAAGAATCTTAGTAAGATGTGCATGGCAATGTTGAATTTTGTTTTTCTTAATTGGTTAGTTTATGTAATTAGGTGTGATCAAATATGAACAATTTGTTAAATATCCTATTTCAGTTAGGAGCTGCTTAGGAATCTAAATGTGGAGAGCACAGTATCCTGAGTGTTGTTTCTATTTCTTGAAGATTGTATGAATTGATAGATCTCTTCTTCATAAATCTTTCATATTTTACCTAATTTCTTCATTTAGTTTGTAATCTGATTTGTTCACTACACTTTTGACCTTCTTATTTATAACTCTTGGCAAACTCTTCCATTTTCCTAATGAAAATTGAAGTTTAATTCATAATGTCTTAATATGAGTTGCATATGCCTCACATGCATGTTATCATTTGATCAGTGCCACCCTTGAGATTCTTGGCAACAGTTGACCAACGATGGATGACATTTTAGGACATTATCATGGTTTGCAATACTTAAATTGTTGCACATCCAATGGCAGTTTTTCATTTCTAAATTCTATCTGTGGCCGTTCATGTGTGCTAAGACGTGGAAGACCTACATTTTGAACCTCCAATGACCGGACTTCAAGAGGAAGAGGCATTTTATGCACCTCTAAAGGAAGAAAACAAAGAGAATGATGAAGAATTATGTGTACCATTAAAGAAAGAAATTCTATTGGACGAAGAAGAATCTAGGTTTGTGTACGTCTCATGAAGCCACAAGATTATTTGTTCACAGGAGACGATCTCAAAGGATCCCAACACCCCTCCCAAAAGAAAAAAAAATACAGCTAAAGATACCTCGTTTAAATTCGATTTTTTTTTTTTTTTTGGGGGGGGGGGTGTAAACGATGGGTTGAGCCATCTCAAAAACCTATGGATGTTCACGGAAATTTCTTGACCAAAAAGTGAGATTATTAGATGATCCTAGCTGTTCCATATGTTATAGATGATCTCATTGTTGGACTTGGACCCTCCAATTAATGTGTAGTTGGTCATGAAGCTCTTGTACGCGTAAGGTCTTACACGGTTACACCCCTTTGTCCCAGACAAACTCAAAAGAATAAAAACTTTCTCAAATAAGAAGCAAAAGTCCCAGAAGCAATTGTTATGGTTGGAGTTGAACTCGGTTATCAAATTCAAACTTCTACTGGAACTAAAAGTAGAACACACTCACCGCCTCTTCTCTTCTATATATATTTATCATGCACCACTTACACTTACGCTCTCAACTCACGACTCAATGGCCACCAGCAAAGACTCCATTCTCCCCTTTCTTCTGATTCTCGCTTCTCTCTTTCTTCATCTTCATCCTTGTGCAGCTCAATTCAAAAATTGCTCCTTTGATGCTATTTATCAACTTGGAGACTCCATATCCGACACAGGCAATCTTATTCGTGAAGCTCCCATCGGAACGGCCTCTGCGTTCACTCATCTTCCCTATGGTGAGACTTTCTTCAAAAGGGCAACCGGTCGATGTTCCAATGGCCTTCTCATTGTTGACTATTTCGGTAAGACACTTTCTTATTAAGTGTATATTCTTGATGCATGCACAATGATTGTGTTATTGATGGGTTCCATATTTTATTTTTTGCTTCTTGTTCTTGTTTTTCTTCTTCTCGTTATTCATGTTCTTGTTTTCTTCTTCTTGTTCATCCTCTTTTTGTGATTTTATGTGTTTATTAGACTATCTGTTCATCTCTTTCTATTTTAGCAGAAAGTTTTGGTTAAATCTCAATGTAATGCTTTCTTTAAAATTGAACCCAAACCCCACCGAGTTTGCCCAAGTGATCGGTAGGGTCAAGAATCGCCCCCCTTACATGGGTCCGACTAGGATGTGGTACAGGTCTTGAAGAGATCTTTTTATGTCAACCACTCAAAAGATAGCATCAAATAAGGGGGAATATGGTTTTAGAGACCAAGAGTTTTGAGGGTGATTCGATTTATGTATTAGGGTTCTGCTAGGGAAAAGTAAACGTTGTTCTAGATTGCACCTTCCACTGTTATACGTTGTATTTAAAGTTGCAATCCTTGAAAAGCATAGTGTGTGACTTAGAACAATGGAGGATTTTTGGGCTATAAAAAACGGTCTTTGCTTCTACTAAAGTGGTTTATAGTGAGATAAGGACCCTTGTATGAACTGCACACATAATCCCATTCTATGCAATGTATAGTTTGCATTTGCTCCATGTGATCGTTCTATTAATTCAGTACATTTTATTAATGGTTTGCAGCTTTGGCTTCTGATCTCCCCTTTCTTAACCCTCATCTGGAGAGGGATGCTGATTTCACTCATGGAGTGAACTTTGCAGTAGCTGGATCTACTGCACTCGACACTTCCTTCCTTGCTGACCAGAATATCCATGCGCCAGCCACGAACAGTTCCCTCTCTGTCCAACTCAATTGGTTCAAGAACCATCTCAAGTCCATCTGTTACATGGACACAGGTAATACATGTTATATTAATATACACACTTGTTTATTAAGTTCAACTTATAGGCTCACATATTTTTATAAAATGACATATCCCTAACTTTTTCTTTTGTGTTTATTATTGGTTAGAGTGCAAACAAAAACTTAAAAATGCTCTTTTCTTGGTCGGTGAGATTGGAGGAAACGATTATAACTATGCATTCTTTCAAGGGAAAACCATAGAGGAGACTCAGAGTTATGTGCCTCATGTTGTCCAAGAGATTAAGAATGTTGTGAGAGTAAGTTCTTTCCTCTAGGAACATTTTAATTCTTATTCTTGTTGTGTATATATAAAGATAAAAACTTGGATCAACTTTTACACATCAAACAGCATAGTTTTCTGTGGACCACCTACCTCTTTTTCTTTATTATGGTTAAGATTTGAAGTTTCTACTCAAGGTTGTTTTTATTGTTTGTTTCTATATCAAAGTTATTTTTATTGTTGGTTTCTCTGTCAAACCATTGTACTTAGAAGTTCTTATTCTTTGATGCTGGATGCAGAAAGTGATTGATATTGGTGCAGCTCAAGTGATCGTTCCTGGAAATTTTCCAATTGGATGTTTACCAATTTATCTCACTACGTTTAAAAGAAATGATTCAGCATCTTATGATGAATTCAAGTGTCTAAAAGGCTTAAACAACTTTGCCATGTTTCACAACAATAAACTCCAAACAGCCCTAGACCAATTGAGAAAGGAGTACCCTGATGTTGATATAGTGTATGCCGACTATTACACAGCCTTCCTGTGGGTCCTTCGCAATGCTCCTAATATTGGTGAGTCTTCACGTTCCTTATGCCTAAATAATGATATTTTGTGAGACTTTTTTCCCTCTTTTAAATCACTCTTGGTTAGCTAGGAGCTTAATATGCATTCACGAGAATTACTGATCCTTTTCTTTGTTTTAAATATCTATGATGCCTAGGGTTTGAAGCAAGTTCTATTCAAAAAGCATGTTGTGGAACTGGAGGCGACTACAACTTTGATCTGACTAAGATGTGTGGAATTGAGGGGGTTCCTGTTTGTCCTGACCCAGATAAACGTATGAGTTGGGATGGTGTGCACTTGACACAGAAGGCTTACAAGTACATGGCAGATTGGCTCATTCGCCACATAATGCCTAAATTCCACTGTGTGCATTGAATCTGCTTTGGTTTAATTAGGATAGCTAAGTTTAACTAGAAAGTAATTACTTTAAGACTATTTAATTTATCAAATATGTTTTTGGGTCAAGTGATTTGGCCACTGAATTTTATGTTAGACTTGATGTTGCAATGAAATTTTATATTGATTGGTTTTTTTGAAAGTCCATTGTGTTATGGTTTCATGTAGAAATGAATCTTTCTGATCGATAGATAAATAAATCCACACTGGGACAGTGCTGCCTTGTACCTTAAACCAATTGTTTGGACAATGGTGATGATGTTGGCTCATATCACAATTTTGAATGATATCCCATTATTGTAACTTGGTAGGGATAGTTAACGTAAAACCTGGAAAAATTGGGTTTGATTCTAAGGGCCACCTACTCAATCAACCATCTATTATAAGATATTTAATGCAGTAATAACTCTGATACTAATTGAACTTTTGAAGCTAGTAACATCTAATATTTACTAACTGAGCATTATACTTTGATGATATTTTAGTTTTTGAATGGATATTTCTCTATGTACCCATATTATAATACATAATACAAGATATATTATGTGTGTTTGTGTATGCAAATTTTATACAAAAATGATAACGGTACTAGTCATTTACAAATACACACACACACACAGGACGGACTTCCTCTTGCGGAAAAGCACCTAGCGATCCTCTTGTGCGAGGCTTTGTACAACATGAGGCAAAAAAAATTGAAAATACATCCAACACTACTGCAAGGAAGTTGTTTTTTGGGTTTTTTTGCCATGTGTCTCACAGTGTCTGGTGCAGCAAGAGGGTCGCCAGATGCTTTTTCCCTAGAGGAAATCCGTTATGCTTCTCACCTACCTCTAAATAAGGTTCATTGCAGTAATATGGAGGAAAATACTTTGGCAAATTAACACTCCCTAGTTCCAAAAAAGTTGCATGGCAAATTAAGGCATGAGCAATATAGAAAAGCTTGACCTTCAAAGGTTCAAGGGATTGAGCCTCACAATCCTTCTGTATCCTGCGAGTAAAAGATGGGCAATTTTTAATTTTATTCAGTTCCACTTGACCCCATGCCATTTTAATTCAGAGCAACACGGAAAAAACTCTAAGTTGCACTAGCGACGTATTGATTCTGAATTTAGGTATATTAAGGAGTGCTAGTAATCACCGCTAGCTTAGTATTTCTCCTAGTTGAAGGAAGCTAGGAGAAAAAACAATAATGTTTGGTGAACAAAACTGTATGTGTTTTGAAATTTGGTAGCCTTTTTGGGCACCTACTTTTCGAACTGAGAACTTTTTGGACGTTTTAACCCCCCCCATACACCACGTGTTAGCCTGTGGCGTGGTCACAGAGGATCAGATAATTTTTTGTCACAGAATATTTGTTTCTTTTATGGGTGATGACTTTTAATTTATACATTGTTCTCCATCATCTAAAACACAAGCTTCGTCTATTGAAACAAAAGGTGTGAAATTCAAGCAATTCGTTAAGTAAAATGGTAGACTGGAAATGACGATCTCTGTCCACTTCTCTGAATATTGATAAGTTCTTATCTTTTAAGTTGTTAAGCATGCCGATGATTTTATCCATCATCAATTCAAAACCAAAACTTGCAGTGAAAACTTACCCATCTTCATTTATGCAAATCTAAGAAGCCTTGTGAATCTAACTTGTAAAAGCTTGGTAACTGATATTACATCTGACAAATTTTCTATATCAACTACCATATGCATGGACAGCTACCTTACGGGGCACCTGGTATTGGAAACCTGCTCTAATGTTAATACCCATTACTTGTTTCGATTTCTCAGAATCTATATCTATGTCTCATGTCCCTTTTCTCTCTCATCCATGCGGATATTCTATCAAAAATTTTGTTCTTAAATTTTTCCAAAGCACCATCCCCATCTCTCTCTCTCTCTCTCTCTCTCTCTCTCTCTCTCTCTCTCTATCTCTTCACTTCTCTCTACCTCTCCAAAACGTCACCTCCGTCCTTTTAATATATTCTATTATATTCCATGTTTATCTTTAATACCAAATCTTTGAACTTAACATTTTCTCTCTCTTCTTAATATTTTTTCCTTTTATATATAACTTAATTAGGCTGTCTCTCTCTCTCTCTCTCTCTCTCTCTCTCTCTCTCTCTTTGTATAAAATATTCTAAAACTAAGAAAATAAAATTACACATACCTTTAATCTGTTTTTTTGTTTTTGTTTTCGTTTCTCCAATATATATATATATATATATATATATATTTTCTAATATCTCTTACTAAACCTTTTAATCTCATATTATGACATTTTTTTTTGAAATTTTCCATATGCCACGTGAACACCCTAATCTCTTTCCTTCTATATTTGTTTACTCAAGGCCCAAAGGCCTAATGCTTAAGCCCAATATATACTTGAATCCCATTATATAGATAAATAGAGTTTTTATATGCAATTTTATAAAAATATATATTTTTAAAATTTTTATATAAATATGGAATGCTTTTTTTTAATTGTAGTTTTATATAATATATTAAACTGCATTGGGCCTGCCCAAGCTTCGCTTGGGTCTTATACAATAAAGTTAGGTTAGGCTCGAGTCTTAATTTTTTAGTTTCTTTTAAGTACAAGCACATCCCGAACCTGTAATGTACAAAGTTAGTCTTGCCCCGGGCTTATTAAGGCCTGGCCCATGCACACACTTAATAGCTTTACTAAACATCCTTCCATCCCATAATATCTCTCATTCTTCTTAATAAGACATTTCATCCCTTGAAATTTTCTCTCCTAATCCCCTAAAATATTTTCATCCCTTACTAGAATTCCTTTAATCCCCTATAGCTACTCATAACATATGTACAATTGAATAAAATCCATACGCCATGGCTTTAGCGTCCATAATATGATTGGGCATAAGAAACTATTCCCCTCATTTTGTCTTTCCATAAGCCCATGATTTGAACCAACCACAAAAACAATAGCAAAGATGTTGGAAATTAACTTCAACCTATTAAAGAATTGAACTAGACAATTGAACACATTTTCATTTGTTATAAAATATAAATATAAATGACTAAAATTATTTCATTTTGTAAACATCTAAAATTATTTTATTGTTAATCTTATAAACAAATATAATGGCTTGGGATCATTTCATCTCGAAGCATCAATCTGCATCCCATGGTGTAATACAATTTCTTTAATTTCAAGTGACAACTAAATGC
>JAOXJP010194736.1:0-12186 GCA_025762735.1 Platanus orientalis
GGATTTGGGAGCTAAGTGTGGGAGTTTTTCCCTAAATTGGATAAATTTCACTCTCAACTCTAAGAATATGTTAAAATAGCTTGATTTCTTCCTAAATCTTCATGTCTTATCTAATTTATACTAGTTTTACATCATTTTACGGAGGTTAGACAAAATAAAAATAGGCTATAGAAGATTTTAATGCGCGAGCAAGGAAGAAGACTAAGATTGTGAGTTTACATACATAATGTGCTACTCCCCTTGTTTCTTATATTGTTTTTTTCATGGTTATTCATATATTTGATTGGTATTTTAGTTTATTCATCACTTGATTATAAATCTATGAAGTTTTGATAAGTTCACACCACTTGATTTTAAGATCTAAGAGATTTTGGTGAATTTTCATACATGATGTGCTACTCCTCTTGCTTTCCTACTATTACTTCACTGTTGTTCTTGATTTCCATTAGAGATCTCATTCTTTGATCATTTGTTGGCTAAGATCCATGAAGTTTAGTAAGTGTATATCATTCGATTTCTAAATCTATGAGAGTTTGTGAGTTCTCACACATGATATGCTACTCTTTTGAATTCTTGTCATTTTATTCATTTGAAATCTTCAGTTTGGATGAAATTTCAGTTTCTCTTCATTTTGGTTGCCTTGTAGTTAAAGTTTGGTAAGTTTCCTTCATCCAAACACTAAATCCATGAAGGAGTAGTGAGTTCTCAAGTTGATTGCTCTATTCTTTCTATTTTTCTGCATTTTCTTTTATTTTTGTTGTCATTTAGGAGAGGTGATAGATTTTTATCACTTGTTGTTAAACCTATGTAAGCTTGATGATCCTATATATTCCATAGAACGATTTCTTCCATTATGTCTTGGTAAAACCCTTGATTTCATGAATTTTTGGATTTTATAAGTGTATTGCTAGATTTATTCCATTTTGAACATTTCTTAGATAAGATTTATTCATTCTCTTCATTTGTCATAATGGATTCATTGAAATCCTAAGTTTATCTCTACGATTGAATCTGAAAAGGTTAGATTCTTATGAAATTAAAAAAGGAAAAATGATTTTTACTCCATATGAGTTTCGATTTTTGCACGACGGGTGAACCTCTTAAAAAAGTGGTCCACTCATCATGGGCCTAACCCACGATGGTTTAGAGTCGTTATCAGCCTTTTTTAAAGATGTGACTAGATATCTATTTAAAATAAATAAATATTTTTTTATTTTAAAATTCATTTTTTAAAAATGGCGGACTCCATTTCAAACTGTTCAACTCATAAGGTTTTGGGTAAGTGGTTCAATTATAGACCGAGGAAGGTGTTAGGCACCCCGGTCCACTCGCATATACAGTTACCTACTTAACCGGTTCGAACTTAAGGTCTTCTTTCTATGTGTGGTGTGTGCATCAGTGCGTTTTGTTTAAACACGTATCATGCATGTGCCAATGATTTAACCTATCAACTGGTGCACGTATGGGCGTGTGTATGTAAAACAAGTTTTCAATCTTTTATTTATTCAATTATCTAACAAAAAAAATTAATATTACAAATAAAGGTAGAGAAGTTGTACCTTAGGTGGCTTCACCCCCATAACCAAGTAGACATGAAGAGTTGGTGCATAAAATATACAAGATTTTAGAGTAATGTCTACAACATGCTTGATATACATGATCAAATAATAATAATAATAATAATAATCATAGAAGAATAAGGTGAAATACGACTTTACAAATATGCTCATTTTTATTTTATTTTATTTAAAAACCTCACGGGGCTTATTCCAAAAGGTTTCGCTAAATCAACCCTCATAATCTCCATACATGCATTTTAATGTGTTACCAATGTTCAAAATTTGAAAATTATACAAACCATGATGAGCGTGTTGCTAAGGATCCAAAAAAAGGCACATCATATTTAAGCATGGTTTAAGAACTTATTGTTGTTCAAGCCACCTGTAGTTGGATTACAATACGACTAAGTATATGCAACTGTTGGAAACTTTCTATTTAACGAGCCCTAATCCTGCAACAGCAGATGACAAAGAATCTACATTTTCCCTCATCTGGCCTGACAACACATTTCCTCACAACCACAAGTAGTAGTTTGTTAGCAACCCTAATCTATCAACCATTTCATAAGCATGTTGTTCTTAGGTCCCTACACTTAGAAAACCACGTCAGCTTGCCCCAAAGTACACGGTAAAACCGATTTTTTGCCTTTTGGCTACATTAACCACTTAATGTCAAATTAATACGAAATGCATCTACAGAACAAAGTTCTCTAATAACATCTAAAACAAAACCCCAACTCCCCTTTACGTGATTAACATATATATTTAATAAAAATTTACAATCAGCAGTGCATTCACAATGAACTTTAAAATATGAATAATTCTACATCTCAAATCATTTCATTAAATATCTCCAAATCCTTCAATAATATGTGCAGATTGAACCAAACTGAGGTTTAGAATATTGTCATGGCATAACAATAGGTTTCATCTAAGCTGACCATATTCCATTAAGTGGCCATAACAACACAAAAACTCTACCTCATATGACAATGGTGGACAATTATAACGTTTGATGACAAGTGGGAGAGATTATAATACACTGTCATAAGGTAATAAAGGAACTTGTAGAGCCGATATCAACAGAGGGAAAAAAAAGTCAAAGTAGTACACACACACACATATATTCAGTTGCTCAGTACTCTTATACTGTGCAAGTAGATCTCTTACCGATCAGATTAAATATGGACTTTAGGCCATCATCACAATAAGTATATTCTTATGTAATCATATGTGATAATCGATCAGAACAAACAAACAAAAAAAAAACATGTGGTTGCATATCATTTTATTTTCAAACTGAGATGCCACTTGTCTCTGTAGTGGATCATACATCCTCTACTAAACATGAAGATTTTCCATTATCTATACAAAGAAAACAAAGTGGATCCACTGATTATCAAAGTGGATTCATTCACTGTGTCAACGAACCAATGAGGAACAAATCATTATTTTTTATTCACATTAATCAAAATGAACTATATTTTAGGCTAACATATTTGCCCCTATATGAAAGATAGGTCCTAGACGGGAGTAAGGTATAACCATTAACTTTGGGTTGGGTTGACAAAGATGTTGATCTTGCACCCATGACAAGATACCATATTAAGGGGGCAGCAGTTGATGTCGATTTTGAGCCACTACAAGCTTTGTTCCCGTAAAACTGGAACCTCACTCCAACAATCTTAATCCATTATTTCCACCTCCTTCAAAACCTCCCCTTTTATTGGGACTAAAATCTTGGTATACAACGACTTGAAAGTTAGAATTTCAGTCAGGGTATCCATGGGTAACATCAAGGACATAATTTAACGAATATGATTTTGTGCTTCTTAGACTGTAAGGGGCATTAGGTTGGAAGCCTTCAACAGGTTTAGTGGGTGATTTTTTGGGATTAGTCTAGGAATCAAAAGGTCAGAATAAGATGAGAGTGAGTGTCTTCATTAGGTGAATATGGTTGACACAGAAAATTTTCTATACTGTCTGAGTTGACTATAAAGAACTCAAGGTGTTTGTTTCAAGCAATAACTCTTGATCTTGACAAAAAAGAATAATAGATCAAAGCTTAACCAAATAATGTGATTATTAGTAAACAAATGAAAGAAAATAATAACAATAAACAAATAAATCGTGTAACCAAGAAATGTACTGAACATAATGCTATCCCTAAAGATCATCAATCAAGCACTTAAATACTAGATCTACCATATATAAGAAACTAAAGAAAATGAGATTTAAGATAAACTTGCATGATATTGAACTGATTTTACAATACAATATAAATATAAAACAAACATTAAATACTAAGTAAAAGCTTTAAAATAACATGAAGTAAAGATAAATAATCTGAGAAAGAGAAGGGTAACTAACCTTCTTGATGTACGCATAGTGGATGAGATTCTTTTCTTCAAAGGCTACACCTTCCTACACCTAGAGAAAGATAGTGAGAGAGTATGAGAAAGCGGGAGATAGATATGAGAGAGTGGTCCCCCTTTGATGAGGGGTAAAATCGTAATTTTTCAAGTAAATAAGGATAGAAAGATGAAGAAAGCAAGTTCTATAAAGATCATAGGGAAATTCGTGGGTTTGGAGTGCCAAATTAGAAAAAAAATGGGAATGGCTAAAAATGGGAATTTGTCTAATCGCTTTGGTTTTCGATGATACCTAAAGGCCTATTCTAAAAAACTGATGCTGCTTATTGAAAGAAATCTTTAGTCTCTGGGCCAAAATTGGGTGTTGACACTCTATATGTTTGAAATTGCTTTGATTTTCGTATACTTGAGATTCCTATTCATATCATTAATGCTAGTTGGTAGCCTCTTCTTATTTGATTGGCTCCAAGTTATGTTATTTAACCTATTTCACATGCTAGTTGATCATTAATGTTATTACTATGCTTTCCACTTCATGATATCAATTTAGACTTAATCTGATGAGCTCTATGTTAACATCATTTTATTTACGTATCTTGTTTGAAACTCTTATTTTATGATTGGTTTTGGAAAGTTAGAAGAAGAATTTTGAGCATTTGGTTTTGGTATGATTAAGAATATTACTTGTTAGTTTGGATTAAAGGATTTGGTTGTGAGGTGTTTTCCCACATGTGTATGTCAGAAGGGCTATTCCACACATATTGCATTCATCATTGGGAGGCATTATCCCACATATGTGTGTTAGATGGGCTATCCCATATGTATTGTGTATATTAAGGGAGGTGTTTCTGAGTAAGTATATTGAATGAGGTGTTGTCCCTAGGTAAGTATAATAAAGAGAGGTGTTTTTCTCATGGATCATGAAGTAATGGTGTGGAATCGAGGTATTGTTTTGGACCCAATCACTAGGTGACATTAATAGATGAATACAGTACTAGTTCCCTATCAGTTCCGTATGATATTTCAATTTTGTTAAAGACCCTACATGGGTCATAGAAACCCTACATGGGTTGTATGGGTTCAGATTTGTCAAAGTCCTTATGTAGGCTAATCCACTAGATTTGATACAAGGTGTTTTGATAAAGTTTGGTTCAAGAAACCTACATGGGTTTAGTTGGTTTTAATCTGAGATGTGTTTTGTTAGAGATCCCTCTTGGATTACGTTTGCTTGATAACTACATTGGGGCTTCCACGAGCATGTATACGATTTTGATATCTACTAGCTAAGGCAGTGTATTTGAGAGGCACTAAGACTTATTTGCATAGATACTTCATTGTGAAAATTTATGTTGCATATTACACTTTCCTTATGAGCTACCCATTATCTATTTCAGTTATAAACTTTTTGTTGATTTAGTTTTATTACTTCTATCACATTTACTAGAATCTGATCATTATTGTGGCTAATTCAACTCTTATACGTTATGTATGTTCTGATTTGATATTGAGTCATACTCGTGCAGATTTGATTTATTCCGTGGGACATTATGTATGTTCTCTCACAGGCTTTATACCTTATCTATTGTTTTTACCATAATTTTATATGTAGTCTCGTAGTATATAATCTTATGCAGATTCGTTTTTAGAGGTGGTTCGTAGGGATAGAAAGCTATTTCATTTATGCACTTTCTGATTATTTACTTATAGTACATTACTATGTATGAGACAAAGATTATTCATACATGATCTTACTTAGTGATTAGTAGTTTTTGTCTAAAAATATGGATTATTGTACGCCAGTTTGAAGGTCATTAATGGTATTGTCTAGATATCCATGGTTATGTTTAGACTGGAGATTAATCATTTATTTGATCTGAATGTTTGAAGTTTATGTTCTTCTAATCCGTTGCGTAGTTTAGAATGTGTATGATTATATTTCCGTTACACTATGGAGATTGAATGTCAGTTAACATTTTATTTATTATTCCGTTGCATTAGAATATGTTTATGGTTCAAAAGGTAAATTGAATAAAATTTATAGTATTTAGGATATGGATTCGGATAGTAGTGACTCAAATTTACACTTATATACGGTCATAAATTTTAGGGCATTACATGTGTAACCCACATGCCAGCCTATGATGTAGTCACACCAATTTTGTTATAAAAAAAATTGCTCTTAAACAATAATGTTTAATGATCAAAATTGTCTGTGGCTCATTCTCAGTGACCATTGACCACACCCGAGTCCTGAGTGCCCAGATTACCTAAAAAAACAAAAAGTAACTAACAAGAACCCATTACCAAATCATGGCATTAATCTTATGAGAAAGGATCTACTACATCCAAATTTGTTTGTTTCCTTGGTGTCTCCACACCACAGGCTGACACGATTTTTTTTTTGAATTTGGTGCCTCTTTTAAATAGGGAGCAAATGTTCATTTGAACACTTTTTCTACTGTTTTAATTTTAACCCCATACATCCCATTGTAATGGGTACTTATTTTTTTAATTTGAAACTGTTTTTACAGTTTTAACCCAATATATTAAGGGTGTCAATTGGGTTAGACCGGTCTGAAGCCAGATATGTCCAGCCCAAAAAATTGATAGGTTGGACCAAGCAAACTTTAGACTGGACTGAGTTTGAACCCAATTTTCAAGCCCAAAGTTATATTTGGGCTGAGTTCGGACAGACTCAAATTCAGCCCAAAGTAGTAATCAAATATAGTCCGACCGTCCAACCCAAAATTGGTACAAAAAAGATTGGGAACCCTCCCCTAAACTAACATTAGGATGGGCACATCAGTGTTGAAAAGTGATATGCACCTCCCACCCACTCCCCCAGTCCGACTGTCCAGCCCAAAATTGGTACAAAGAAGATTGGGAACCTTCCCTAAACTAACATTAGGACGGGCCCATCAGTGCTGAAAAGTGATATGCACCCCCCCAACCCCCCCCAAAAAAAAAAGGTGTAAATCACTTTTTGGCAACTGATTTGCCCGCCGCCCCCTGTTGGTGGTTAACATTGGTTAAGGGGAGCGTTCCCAAACCTACCTCAAATTGGTGTAGCATAACCAAATAAATATAGGACATTTCAAGCACATTATCAATCCAAATTTAATTAATTAGGTATATTTTCAAAGTATTTAAAGGTAATTATGGATCATTATCAGTCAAAATTTTAAAAGGAGATTTTAGTTTGGATGACCTGAACATGGCTCAATGCCCAAAATTTAAAAATGGGCTGATTTGGACTAACTGCCTGGGGGCAAGTTTTGGGGGGGATAATTGTATTGCATATTTACCATAACACCCTTCTTTAACTAAATGTATCTTCTGTCAAAACACCCTTAATCAGTCATCGCACGTGATATCTCTCCCATCAATCGGGAGAGTGTCTCTGTACGTGTCGCGATATAGACACTTGTTGCACGTTAATGTAATTTAACTTACTGGGAAGGATCCTGATTCTCCCACGAATTTTGGAAGTTCTCCGTATCGAGTAACAATAAGATATAATCTAGAATTATTAACCCCTATTCACTGTCCATTTGATTAGAATCTTTTGATCTTGACTATTGAAGCTTTCAATCACATGGTCAGTAAATTCCAGACAAACAATAAAATATTCCAATCCAATGGTCTTTGTAGAGTGATCGAGGCTATTCGATCACGCCAATTTCTTAGTTGTCACGACAACGAGCTTTCTGGTGAAAAAGAGTGACGAGAAGGAAAGAGAATAGAGAAGCACCTGATTTAAAGAGTCCTTAATAGTCAACTTCATAGAAAAAAACAGCCTTCAGCCGGCCTTTCTGCATTTCTTTTTGATTCAAAAAGAACTGATCGGAGTGCGAAGAGGTATTGCTTGAGGTGAAGCAGTGCCAGTTGTTTAAGAGAGAGGAATTCTATCACATTTGATGGAATCAATTTCTCCGGCGATTGGCGTGAAATTCGTCGCTTCAGTGAAGAAATCTCCATCTTCTTACGGATTTTCTGGTTCGATCATTCCGAGGCTGAGATATTTCGATAGAGTTTGCAAGAGCAATCGTGTTTTTGCGGAGACGAAGAATCCGGCTGTCGATTTCAGCGATCCTGGATGGAAGACCAAGTTTGAGGAGGATTTCGAGAGGCGATTCTATATTCCTCATCTCACTGACATCTTTGATGATGCCGTTCCGATTCCATCTACCTTTTGCCTCAAGAGCAGGTGATTTCGTTTCCTTTTTTTTTTTTTTTTTTCCGTAAAGTGGTGTTTGAGTTGTTAACTACTGAGAATTCTAAGTATTAATTTCTCGTTGATTTTAAACATTAGAATTTAGCTTCGTTGATTCTCTTCTCGTGAGTTGTTCGTCTTTTTTCTTAGTTTAGTTGATGTGATTGACTCTGGTTTCTGTGGTTCGACCTTGGTTTTAGCTTAGATCGTAATAATTGGAAAACCCATGGAAAAAATGCACGTTCGTATCTATGTGTCCGTGGTTAATACCTTTTCCTAGTGATTTCTAATTGAGTGAAATAGAATTGTTGGTAGCCTTGATATTATAATTCAGCAGCAAAAAATCAATAATCACACAAGGTAAGGATTTTTAAGTTGTTGAGCTATTTGGCCTAGGTCCACTGTTGTCGTCAATTCTTCGAGAAATACAAGGTACAATAGAATAGAACCTTCCTCTTTCTTGTCTCGAACCCAAGAAACCAGTACACTCAGTAACTCTCTTTCTAACAATGAAGAACACCCTTCTCACCTTTTATCACAACCTAGAGAATTATCTTGAAGGAACCCTCTAAAGAGAAAACCCTAGGGAAGAAAACCCAAAAGACAAACTACCACATCTCTTTTTGAGAATCTCTCTTAAATAGAGAAAATCTCAAGTCATTACTTCTTCTCCAAGAAGGAAAGGACAATCCTAATTGGAAACCACTTCTAATATAGGATAAAGCCAATCCAACGGTTGAGAAACAAGACAAACACAACAAGAATATTGTTGTACACATTACTATAACTATTTTTTCTTTTTCATCGTTTTTTTTCAAGATTTACAAACATTTGTTGCAATTTTTTTATAGCTCTGTTGTCTTTTGTTGAAGTGTTTATTTCATATCTTTTTATGTTTCAGGCGCCCAGTAACTGAGGATTTTGCAGATGGTTATCCCTCGGATGAGAAGTGGAACGGATATATAAACAATAACGATAGAGTTCTACTGAAGGTATATTGCCTTCCCATTCATGTCTTTAATCCAAAAATCTTTTAAAATTTTGTAATGTGCATTGGATGACCCATCTTACACACTTAGATGCTAAATTTTATCAAACTCAATAATTACAAAATTAATTTCATAGTAATTAATTCATCAGTTGAGTTGAGATAAAGAGTTTCAAAAGCTTCATGTTTCTTGAAGATAGTCGAAGCCTCCCATAAAATTGGTGAAAGGGATTTGGCCAAACTATTTATGGGATACAACCAAGCTCAAACACAACTCCTGTCTTTGTATGGATTTGCATGATCGGATAGAAATGAATGAAACTTCTCAAATACTTTTGCCTAAGAAACTGGTTGAGAATAAAGCTTGTTCAATTTTAACTTAATCAGATTAAACCAAAAATTTTCAAGTTGTTAACTCAGAAGCACAATCAATTCATCTAAACCAAAATCTTTGAGTTGTTAACTCAAAATCACAATCAAAACTAGAGTAAAGCATAATCTTTGAGTCATTAACTTGGAATCACAATCAATTCATCTAAAACTAGACTCTTCAAGTTATTAACTTGAATCACAATCAATACTCATTGAACTTTTCTAAATCAGATGACTTAGAATAACACGTAGATCTAGGTGGTATAATCCATTGATCTCGTCTGAATGAAATGACTTAGGATAACCTATATACCAAGGGGTATACATTATTGAGTTAAGTGACATAACCCACAATATGCTTGGTCTTCCAGAATCAAGACAGATTTTAGGTAGCTAACTTTGTTATCATTCCTCAGATCTGAGCCGATTTGGAATCCCTACTATTCGATCGTGAGATTGTTTGAACTTCTTATTGCTAACATCTCCTAATCAATCACGAAAAATCCCTTGTCTATAAACACACCATTCTTGCTCAATACAAACTTTTTAGTTTGAACATCATCTTGAATCTATACTTGCTCAATAGAGCACTTAGGATGAGGTTCTTCCTGATGTTTGAGATATGCAAGACTTCTTGAAGAAGAAGAATCTTCATAGAGGTAAACTTTATCTCTACTAAGCTCTGCCAACAGATTTTGAGGAATTGGAATTTCTATAAACATATTCATACTCTTTTCTACTAATTTGTAGGAGGTGAAAATATTTTAGTCACAACACAAATGACAAGTAGTTCCGGTGTCAATCCATTTGTTTGTATATCCTCCTATTATGTTGACTTCCATTCTAATGGTCATAAGCATCTTGTCTTGAGTACCTTGCTTTCCTAATCTGGTGTGCTTCTTGAATCATTTCTTTAATCATCTTGTTGGATTTCACTTCAACAATATGTATCTTCATGGTTGCCTCTTCTTTGTTCTTCTATTGCTTTAGTCGCAGCTGGAATAACTGGGTTTTCAATATGTTGACCTTAAAATTAGACATTTAAAAAAGTGTTGAGTTTATCATATTAAATAATCACACAATTAATTTCTAATAGTAAAATTAAATCACCAATTGAGTCAAGACAAGGAGGTGATGAAATTCCACGTTTCTTGAGAGTATTTGAAGCATCCCTCAAAATTGGTGTAAGTGATTTGACCAAGCCATCTCGGGATACAACCAAGCTTAGACACAACTTTTTGTCTCTCTACGGATCTACATGATCTGGTAGAGACAATGAAACTTCTCAAATACTTTTGCCCAAAGGATTGGATGGGAATGAAACTATTCAATTTTAACTTAACCAAAGTAAACTAGAATCATCAAGTTGTTAACTTGGAATCACATTCAATTCATCTAAACCTGAATTTTTGAGTTGCCAACTCAAAATGACAATCAATACCATAATAAACTAAAAACTTCGAGTTGTTAACTTGGAATCATAATCACTTCATTTGAACAGAATCTTCGAGTTGTCAACTTGGAATCACAGTTCATACTTGCTGATCTCTTATGAATTAGGCAACTCATAAATCCAAGTGGTATGATCCACTGATCTCTTCTGAATCAGAAAAATATCTTAAATGTCGTCTAACATATGTCAATATTGACTAGGACTGACATAAAACAATACATACACCGACATAAGACATTAACTTTATAAATATCTTCAATTTTTTGGTTGACATGATCTACAATGTCAATGTGTTGAGCGAATATTCCCCTTTCACAGTATATTATTATATAATGTTGACATGCTGTAAAAGCATATGAAAAACAATAGATCGCTAGCAAAATAAGTGGAAAGAGAGGAAGAGAGTAAGAAGAAGAGGAAGAGAGTCTACTTTCTCTTATGATTATCTAATCCGATTATAATTTGTTTCTCAATCATTATGTATCAAAATCCTAATGTATGCATATGTATTTATTAAGAATATTATAATACAAATGTATTATGTAATAAATAAGCTATCATTTCTAATGAATCTATTTGTTCCCTTATATTTATGCAATTAGATTAAAATATGTTTTCTAAGTTTCCGCGATTTTTACAATATTTCTTTTTGACATTTTCGGTTATGTTTTTTTTTGGCTTGACCGACATTTCCATCGACACTGACATTTTGAACCTTAGTTAAAAGTTAGCTTTTCCAACTTAAACCGCTTCTTTTAAAAAAAGAACCAAGCCCTTGCAACACCATTGTCACAAGCTGCATTTATTTGATTTCCACTCATTGTTGCATCAACTATGCCAACAATTTAATTTGCTATTTTAGACCTAGTTGGCTTTTTTGGTAACCGCCATGATCATCAACAAAAGAAATCCATGCCCAGTTGTCACTATAAAATGGCTTTGATAGTGGATGAAGTAGAAAAATAGATTAAAGGGGATATCTAATCAAAATGATTAATACCGAATTACCGATTGCAATATCCAAAAAGAAGAATCTCAAGTTCTCAATCAAATATAGCATTAATTTTAAAAGGGAATGAATATACCTGTGCTTATTTGCAACTTAAAGACAAGGTTCAAAATATCGTTATCGCGACTCGTATCGCAGACCCGAGATACGGGTATGTCTCGCGTATCGCAGCTTATCGCGGAGATACGGCGTCCGAAACCGAGAGACGGGTGAGATACGG
>JAOXJP010194747.1:0-12186 GCA_025762735.1 Platanus orientalis
GGGCCCCTGTTGAGACCGACTCTTGCAGCCAGACATTCCGCCATTAAGGTAGATGAAGTAGAGCCCGGCTCCACCAAGTCTTTCACAAAACCACCACCATCTTTCCTGAAGATGATACCATAGCCCACAGCTATGAAAGAGGCTGAAAACGAGCCATCAAAATTAATCTTAACAGTGTCCAGTAAAGGAGAGGTCCAAAAAGAGGTATTCGATGACTTCTCTTCCATGGGAGCATCCAATTGGACGTTTTAGTTTCCTTTAGAAGTCTACAAGAGTTTAGAACCTTATTGGGAATGTCAAAAGGCATTTTTTCAAAGGCGAGAGCAATTCTTTTCTTCCAAATGTTCTGGCAAAGAATGGAAATTAAAGAGATGATTTCAATTTTCTACTTTTTTTAACTAACTTTCACGTAAAACCATCTTATAAACGAATCATAAAAGGAAATAACAAGATCATTATCAGCTCTAACGTTAAGGGGAGAATAAAACCAAGTTCTAGCAACAAAGACACACTTCATTAAGCAATGGTTTGTGGATCCTATTTCAGAGGTGCAAAGAGGAAAAAGTGGAGAGATATCAATTTTCCTCCTTAAGTTTTCCCTTGTAGGTATTTCATCCCTACAAGCCCTCCAAAAAAATGTTTGCTTTTTGGAAGTATAGGAAGACCCCACAATTTGTTCCAATTCAAAGAACTAGGAAGAGGAGCAATAGGACTTAGATTTAAAGGAGAGATGGAAAGAAAATATGCAGATTTAAGAGAAAAAGACCCATAGTTTTTAAAGTGTCAAATCAATTCATCCTCGGAGTTTGACAAGTTAAGAGGGATTCTCACAATATGATCTCTCTCTTCTCTAGAAATTAGGTTTTCAAAGTGAGTAAGGTCCCATTTTTTAGAATTTTGAGTTTGTAATATCCAACACCTTTTGGAAATGGAAACCTTGACCGTTATGGTTCAGCTTAAAATTATGAAGTGTGGGAATCCAAGGAATACGAATGGAGTTTCCTGTCCCAACTTGTCATCTAATACCCCTACCCTGCAATTCTTTACCAATTTGAAAACTTCCAGACCCATGAGGAGTTGCCAATGGGTTTGGAAGACACAAAAATCATGGTGAAGAAAATAAATAGATTTTTGGTGGTAGACCCAATGAGCATCTAGATTATGAAGGATTTTCCATGCTTGTTTGACAAGCAAGGCTTTGTTGAAAGCATGCAGATTTCTGAAACCTATACCCCATCACCCTTGCTTTTCTTCAGCCTGTCCCAGCAAATTCAGTTGATTTTTTCTTTGGTTCATCACTACCCACCAAAATTTTATTTGGATAGTATTAATAGAATTGCAAATCTTTTGGGGTATTAAAAATCTTGTCATGGCAGAGGAGGGAATGGGCATAAGGACGGATTTTAAAAAATGTTATTTTCCATCTTAGGAAAGAAGTTTAGATTTCCCCAATTCCACTCCTAAATTTGGTTCTCAGCTCTTTCCTCAATAGAAGAAAATAGACTTGAATTATTTCTAACAATGCTCGAAGGTAAGCCCAGATAGTTTCCAAAGGTTTGGGTATGTTTGATATTGAAAGCCCCATTAACCATTCTTTTAAATTGTCTAGGATTGTTAACACTAAAGAAGAGTTCAGATTTATCATTTGTCCAAAGGCATGACTTAATACGGATGCTACTAGACTTAATACGAATGCTAGACAAAAGCCTTTATTTCTTATTAATCAAGAGGTTAATAAACTCTTTGTGTATAGGAGGAAGAGAAAATGAGAAATAGGATCCCCTTGTTTCAATCCCTTAGAAAGAGAAAACTGACCTCTTGGAGATCCATTCACTAACACCTTTTAAGACACAAAGGAGATACCAGTTTCTCCATATCTCATTAAAGCCTACTTTCTCTATCATCTTAATCACCATGGGTCACTTAACTCTATCGTAGGATTTACTCATGTCAATTCTAAGGGCCAAAAAGTGATTTTTAGTCTTTGCAATTCTAAGGAACAAAGTACTTCATGAGAAATAAGGATGTTATTAAAAATTTGTCTACCTTTGATTAAAGTACTTTTGTTTGGGAAAATGATGTCAGCGAATAAAGTACTTTTGTTTGAGAAAATGATGTCAGAGAACACAACTTTCATTCTATTTGCCAAAGATTTAGAGTTGATTTTGTAAATCACATTACATAGGCTAACGGTGAGAAATTGGGAGACAAATTCTAGATGTTTAATATTTGGTACGAGGGTAAGAAAGGTTTAGGTAATCAAAGAAATGGAAGTTCCTTGATTAAAAATTTCAATGACAGCCTCAACAATATCATCGCCCACAAGGTCCTAGTATTTATGATAGAATCCTGCTTAAAAACCATCCGGGCCCGAGGACTTCATCTTTCCAAGAACAAAAGTAGTCTTCTTGATTTCTTCTTTTGAGAAAGGGAACTCCATAAAAGTTTGACTCTTCAGATAAAAGAATGTAGTAGTGTTGAGCAATTTTATCAATTTGAGTACTGATAGGATTAGAAGACTTAAAAGAGTTTTGAAAAGTAACTCCTAGAGAGTAGATCAAGGTTAGTATCTCCTTTGAACCAGTGATTATTATCATCATTTAAACCCATAATTTTACTGTAGGGCCTTCTTTCAATGGTAGATAAGTGAAAAAATTTAGAGTTACAGTCGCCCCACTTTAACCACTTAGTTTGAGCATTTTAAGCCCATAATTCCTCTCTACTAAGAATTTTTGATAAAATCATCTCATTGAACGATAACCAAATCATTTCATTTCATTCAAAACCTAAGATGACTTCATTTCTAGTTTTTGTTAACAAATCAGTATGAATCTAAATGAGGTTTTGAGCTATCATCTTATGGATTCAAATGCCATGAGAATTTAAAATGAAATGATTTCATTAAATATGGCAACCAGACACACCCTTAAGCCTTTACAAGAAAAGACCCGGCCACCATCAATCTTCACCTCTGCTTCCTCCTTGGCTTTGGAGATAGGCCTTGTTCTTCCATAGTGGACTCTTCATAAGCCATATTGGTCTTTATCATGTACTTGATAGAGCCAAGGACAAGAAGAACTATAACAACAAAAATAACAGGGAACTCCCACTACGAAGCACAACGTTTTGATCATTCAAGGACTTCATTTACCCTCAGATAGCAAGACATGGAAACATCCTCAAGATAAGCTAATGGAGTGGTGAGTGGTGCTACAGCCAATCGGTTCTTCCTCTTGAACAAATTAGAGACAGGTGAGCTCATGGCCATTTTCCTCAATGCAGCTTGTGGGTAAGGAATCTTTCAGGGAGAAGCAAGGAGCTAGACCAGCACCTTTGTTTTCGTGATGTGATCATTAGTTCTAGTTGCCCCATGGTCATTATTCACACGTCTATTCTCCTCTCAGTAATTTCTTCTCTTCACATTGATTCTCTATAACCAATCTGCATTGCTCCCTTCATAACAGAAGTCCCACCTGGTGTTCTAAGCTTACCTTAATTGTACCATGCTGAAGCAATATCAGCATTAGGTCTTCTACCTTGGGAAATCATTAAGACAACATTGTCATTTTGTTTCCCACAAGGTTAGTTTCGATGTCAACATCTGTTTTGCAGGACAATAGTTGCCATTCCCATTTCAGATTATGCAAACACAAGTTTTTGTTAATGTTAAGAGTGTTCTCAATCTCATGAGTGTGTAAAAATACATGATGTCATGTGTGATCCTATGTAAAGTCTTGAATGTCTGTATCTTGGAAAATGTATTGAGTCAGTCATATAAGTCTGAGTAAAAGTCTGGAAAAAGAGCTCAAAGATGGCAAACTATACATGACCGGAAGGCAAAAGATCAAAAAGGAAAAAAGCTACAAAGTCAAATATAACTCAGCTGATCTTAGAATTCCACCCTCAGAGCTTCAAAGGTAAATTCACACAAACAGGGTTGGTAAGTGGTATATGAGCGTGAGACTAAGCCAAATGCCTTGGTTGGTTTTAGAAGACAACCCAAAAGCTTAGAAAGTAAATTCTCACACAAAATTGCTTATACATGAACAAAATATGGAATATCAATGTATAGTGACCAATCTTGATCGATTGTGTCCATATCTAGACCAATCAAGAAATCTCAATCAAATGAGATTAGCCTCGATTGATCGAACAAAAGGCTGTTTTCATTAGTGAAATTTTATTCATTCTCGATCGATCGAGAGTATAGTTCGATCGATCGAACAGCACTCAGGCTCAATCGATCGAGCAAACCCAGTTTGGAAAGATTCGGACAACTAGTGAATATCTTCATAAATCTTTTCTAGTAGTTAGGGGCATTTAAGGGTAAGGTTTCAAACACTTTATTTAAAGATAAACCTTCTCTGATTCAAAGAAGGGAATGCAACAAAAAAATCACTGGAAAAATCTTGTTCATTTTTTTAAGAAAAAATGCTAGTTTTCATCTCCAGCTTAAGGTTTCTGTGTGAGAAGTTTGCACACAACCACAACCTATTCTCTATTAGGAAGTCTATTATTGGGTCGTGATCAAGGTTTCATAAACCTAAAAAACCTTAGAAATCTCGGAGAGTAGATCCAAAAAGAGGAATATCATTGTGATCTTCATCTAGAAGAGTTTTTCGAGGAAACTGTGCACTATAGCAACATCAGCCTATTGAGAGACATCATTTCAAGTATCAAAATCACTTCTACATTTGCTGAAGCTTCCATTGGAGACACCAAAAGCTAGTTGTTTGTGTTTGCCAGAGTCACCGGATGCGGGTTCACCCATCAGAGACACTGGTTGTGTGATTTACATGACTAGAGGATTCTTGTTGAACTTGTGAGTAGTTAAGATTTATTATGTTTGCCTATATTAGATTGTGTGTGAATCTATAATATAAAAAATAATAATAATCAAATAAGTCAGTGAAGAGCTTTCTAGAGTGGACATAGGCATCAGGTACCAAACCACTATAAATCACGGGTTTCATGTAGTTGTGATCTGTATGTGATCTGTCGTTATGTGTGATTGTTTTGACTAAGTCATAAATTGTACAATAAAGTAAACGGAGCTTATACTACTATTGATTGTTTTGAAAATTGGTTAGGAATAGTCAAAAGTTGTGCATAAGTCTTGCAATTACATGATCATTGATTTAACCTCACAATTATTAAATTAGTACAACATGGTACCAATTTGTATGTAAATTGATAGGTTGTCATAAGCGCTTAATTTGGTATATATTCGTTGTATAGACACTAAGGGATGCAAGTAAGTGTTGATATTTGAACATTAAATCGGAACATATATTCAATTAATCAATTTAATCAAAGAGGGGAACTGATAGAAGGATCTAAGTTAGCTCAAGCCCAGAACTTGGATAGAACAATTTGAAAAGGGAAAATTCAAAAAGAGATCCTATTCAACCCCCCCCCCCTCTCTCTCTCTCTCTTCTAGGATCTAGTTGAGTGAAGACCTTGGGAATTTGAGCTTGTGCTTCTGTCTAGCTTTTTTGTTACATAGAAGTCAGCTCAACTAGGACCCAGGAGCATATCTTCTTGTACCTTCTGTTATTCCCTCTGCCATTTTTGTTTTTCTAATTTAATGATTAGTGCAAGAGTCGTAAATTAAATTTCTCATCTTCTATAGAAATGTCAAAATAATGGGTAGTAAAATGCCGGGTGAAAATCTAATACCAAAAAATACAAAGAAGATGAGGTATACATGACAAGTTGCCCATGAAAGCATGCGAGCATTTTCTCCCATCTATATCTCCTTCAGGAAGGCGATGGTCGATGATCATCACCATCATCATCATTATTTGGCTCTGCATAAATGTTGTGGACCACATATAGAAACCCGTTATCATACACTATTTTCCAGGGCCCCTTGAGTTTCGATTTTAGTAGGTATGAGGAGCCCATTCCACTGTATGTTTTTGTTCCATCAGAGTAAAGTTATGTGCAGGGTGCCGTGTGGCTAAGTTGAAAATCCTGGTGTCCTTGCGTTTCATGGTGACTCATTTTATGGTACCTATATCATCACCATGGATCCCCTCCTATTCCCTTACCACAGGATGCCCATCAAAATTTCTCCAAAGTTGTATCAATTATCAAAGGGATGTTGGGATGCTTGTGAAGTATAAGCATAATATATATTATCTGCATTAATTAGTGAAAGTTACAGATGAGCCCATACAAATCATCCTTTCTTTTTACATAATTGTACTTGAGAAAATTTAAATATTGGCCAGAAGGCCAGGATAGCTGGTCCTCGAACTATTGCAGAAAGTGAAAACATCCAAATCTTATTTGGACTGGGCATCATCACCTGAATAGGATCCTGCTGCTCTCAAAATAGTAGTATACATTCACTCAATGTCGTGACTGGCTAGCAAAAGTGAATTATGCTCTGAAACAGTCAAAATTACCGAAAGGTAAAGGACCCTGTATTTACATTTCAAACAGCTACTTCTTGTCATTTCAGAATTGTAGTCAATTTCCAATTAAAGAGGAAAACTGTAATGTTGATAATATTGATATTGAAGCAGTGTCAAGTAAAACCTCAGGCTTACAAACATTTGGGTTGCTTTTCTAAGTTAAAGATATACAGTAATTGGAGATGAAATGACCAACAAAACCTTTCCAAATTAGAAATGTACAGTGTACTTGAATGATGAGATGACCCACCAAAACCTCAAGGAATATAGTTTACATGGATGATGACCCAACAAAATGTTTCCAACTTTGAATAAGAAAGACCCCGGAGGCCGGAACTGATCCATTCTGTTAATGCAGAAGACCACTATCTCATGTACAACATCCAGAGGACAGAATAATTTATTGGGGATTTCTCCTGACCAGAAGGAGGAATGCTGATATATGAAGACAAAAAAAAAAAATTGGTGACAACTCAAATTACAGGGATATGATATGAACGTATCACATACACTGAGCAGTTTTCAGCCCTGATCCATCCAATATGAATCATTCAATTCTGTCAGCCAAGAAAACAAGAAAAATGAATAATAATAAACAAGAAAACTGATAAAAGTAAATTGCACATCTTATACAACAAAAACAAGGTAGACCTGAACCACCTGCAACTGAAATGGTTTAAATACACATCAAACTTAGTCGCGGTGAGATGCTGAGCCAGTTTTCTGATTGTTGGGTACATATGAAAATTTGCTTAAATCGATGGGCGTAATGGTTGACCTTCAATGAAAAAAGACCCAGTCATACATAATATTGAAATAATTTATGGTAGAACAAAAAGAATGTCTCAAGTGGGATTAAAATATATTACCTTCTTACACACGTGTTCTGCACATCTTTTAGAGGGGCACGGAGACCACTGGCACGAGAACCAGATGAGGTGCATGTGAATGATGATATAACTGAAACAAATCTTTCCATTGATTTCTCTGCTATATCAGAATAATTGCTTAAATGGGAAATGTTACATCCAAATTTTCCTTCTTCATTGTCTTCCTTCATAAATTTACTGTCAAAACCAGTAATGCAATTACCTGCAGAGGAAAAAAAATTCTCACTGTAACTTCTTTTATGTAGGACATTGGATAGCCATGATATAACTTAACAGCAATTAAAGTGCCAAAAAAAGAAATAAAAATCAAAATAATAAATTTGATCTGCCTACGAAAATAAAATATTTGAGGTAATTTTACTCTTCAGAAAACTCAATATGATGATAGCCATGAGGTTCCACACCAATCCACAGGGACGTTTTTGAATTCAAAATCCTCTGATTATGTTACTAACATTCAGGTTCTTTCCAACTGCATCCAAGGGTTTTTTTTTATGAAAGAAAAACTTTATTGCTAAAAAAGAAAGAACAGAACAGGGGGATGAGAGATCCCCAAGAACAAGGAAAGAGGAAGGGGCAGAACCCCTAAGACAAGCACTCAGCCCCACCATGCCACCACAACACTAGGCAACCCCAATCGAGTTGGACCAGTCCCTAACGAGACTCCCATTGGGAGACCCTCATACCCTTTACACTTTCTAGCCCAGAAAATGATCAGATCTTTGGCCTGCCTATAAACTTGAATAGCCGGCTCCGAATGACCCTTGAAAACCTGATTATTTCTCTCCCTCCTAAATGCCCAACAAACAACTGCAAGCACCAACTTCCAAATCCGCTTCCCTATGCTGCTAAAAGCCAACATTCTCCAACCAAGAAGAAAACCCATAAGACTCGGGGGAATTGTGAAAGTAACGCCTAAATCCCTAGCAATTCCGCACCATATTTCCCAAGTGAAGTGGCAGTTAATGAGAAGATGGGAGGTCGACTCCCCTGATAGCAAAGAAGGCATATGCTAGGCAAGTAAAAACTCCGCAACATGTCCATTGTACCCAGAGTTGTTTCTCTGAATATGTGGTATATTTCATTTAAAAGTTATGTGCACTTGTACACTTGATTTAACTTTCCACCCAGATAACTAAGTTTGATTTCTGCAAAGTTTAATATCTTGTTCTTTTTCAGACTTATAACTTTTTGAATTTAGATCTACTGATTTCAGATAGCTCGCATCTGAGTCATTTTGGGTTGTGCTGGTAAGAAAATTGTATAGATGTGAGAAAATGTTGTCCCTGAAGGATGCAAAAGGAGTGTCCTTGATGTAATACTATAACATAGAACTGATCTGGTCTGTTCCATTGTGGAGCACCTTTTAAATGGATTCTAGTACAATGGCATAAATGGACAGACATCTAAGTTTTAATTTATCCAATATATTAGCTTTTTCCAGACCATTAGAAAACTATTCTTTCTTGTCCAACTTTATTTTCATTTCCACAGCGGACAATTTAAGGCCAGTTAGACACCCAAAATGATAAACATTTTGAAAACTGAACTTCTGCATTGGCAAAATGGCACATTGGGATGCCACATTGAATGAAACATCATGTTTGTGAATGGAATTTTACAAGACAAAACATCATTAGGGGAAAGTCATCAAATGCAATTTTTCTCAAGTTGGAAATAGACAACTGTTATTGGGTCCCCCCTACCATGAAAACACAAATCAATTGGATTGTGCGAAACTGCATCAGCCAAGATGCTACATCCAAATACGCCCTTAAGATAGCCATATAAAATGATTTTGAGCTCCTACCCTCCCATGAAGAGATCATATATCAAACAACCCAATCAATTTATAGGTGGACCAGCAACTATAGAAAATCTTCTCTCTATGGACACAGGCCTCTCAACACACACACACGCACACGCAAACACACCGATGCGGGAGCATACGAAGTCAAGAAGTAGAAGCTTGAGGACCAAGGATAGTCCCCAAGATGTGTCTAGCAATTTAGGGATTTTTAGGATTGTTTACAGAAAATTTAGGGTTATTATTTTTAGGTTATATTTTATTTTAGGGTTGTTTCTAGATTTCTTTTACCCATTTTTCCAATATAACCATGCCCTAAAGGCCTTAGAAAGGAAATGTGACTTAATTTAGATTTTACATAATAAGGCATCAAATGTCAGGGGTTTAGATGCAATTAGGAATTTTATTTGGAGTCTAAATTGGAGTCCTCCATAAATTAGAAGTCCAGTGGTATAAGTTTATAAATAGAGGAGATCATTAGGTTGCAATTCAATTGTTGACGATGAAATAAAGATTGATTATGGAGTCCACGATTTGGGATGGTGTCTTCTCCAAAACCCCTCATGTGAGGTGAGTTCTCATTCTTGCTTCTTTTCGTCTCTCTCCTCACTCATCAATCTATCTTTCTTGTCCCTTTCTTGATTCTTGATTGCTATTTTTGCTAAATCTCAATCTTGTTTGCTACTTTACTGTTTCTTGAGTTAACAAGATTCATAAAGAAACAACCTTAATTGGTTTATTGATCTTAAAGACTGAAAAAAGAAAAACATATGTTCATTATATTTTTCATCTTCTTCCTTCAGGAAAACCACAAACCCATGATTCTTTAACCTTTTCTTGATTCAATAATTTATTTCTTGTAATCTTTAATTGAAATCTTGATTTCTTTAATTGATTTGATTAATTTTCTCGTATTCTTTTATTAAAGATTAGTTATTGATTTCTTTAAAATTCTTTCTTGTTTCTCCCATCATTCTTCCATTGTACGAAACCTAATTCTTGGGTATCCTACACACACCCCAAGAGATAACCGAATCTTCCTCATAGCGCAAAGAATTCTATTTAAATTTAAATAACCCTCTATCTTGTACAGTCAAAGTTCTAAATTGTTAGTAACTTGGTGTACCCCCATCCTACATGTAATTTCGTTTACAATGATACTCTATCGAGCCAAATTTACTCTTCATAGTCTTACCACATTTCATATTCTCTATATAGAGAACCCTCCCACCCCCCACCCCCCAACACCCTGAAAAGCAAATAAAGAAAACAAAAATAGATATATAATAATATAAATAAGTACATTGAAAGAGAGAATGCCACCATTGGACACCAACAAAAGAAAATTCAATCATCCTCATAGGTGCAAATGCTGGATACATACAGTGAGTTTTCAATGGTTCCTAATGAGGATTGTCAATATCAAATACCAAATGGTTGTAAATATCCAATTTATAGGCTTACCTTTTAACCATTATTTTTTCCCAACCATCATGAATGTGACAGATCTACTTATTACATTGACAAATCAAGTGGCTTCTATGATAAGAGGTACTCTAGGAAGGACTTATCAAATGGTCCACCGCTACACATGCTAGTCTAGTATGGAACTCCATTGAGACCTTAGATTGCTCCATATTGGCAAGAATTTGAGGGATCCACATGAGTTGTTTAAGGTTGGAAACAGCAGAGAAATTATACAAAAGACTAGTTCAGGGAACTACAAAAGGTTCACTAAAAAGAGAGACAAGATAGCCAGAGATAATAAAAAATACATTAATTTAGAAACATGTTGTGTAGGTCACTATTGCTTAAAGAATATTTAATAATTCCCCATATATATGTACACACACTTGTACGTATGTATTTGTTTTCATATTTTTATGTCATTGTGAATACGACAAAGCTTTTCTACGCTCGGCATAAGCAAACACCTAGGTCAAAGGGCGGCCACATCGGCGTCAGAAGTGATTTACACACGCCCCCAAAAAGTGAAAATCACTTTCGGCGCTGATATTTCCACCTGCTTGACCATCGGCAGACGTCAGCGTATAAAATCCTCACCGTTGTGAATATGATTCCACTTAACAATTCCAATGTTGTACTTTTTAGATTTTTTCATCTTTTTTTTTTTTTTTTAAGTTTTAATGTGAATGTGATTCCTATCAAAAGCTTACAGAGGTTTATCTACATACTTACATCAATAGATCGCCACTCATGCAACTGTGATAAGATTTGCTGTTTTAGATTTCCCATTGGCTATATAAAACAACAACAATAATAATCAAAGAGAAGATAATAAAAGGAGGGATGAGAAAGTCCCAAAATTTGTGCAAACTTTACAGAATACAAGAAAACCGGGAACTCTACAAAAAACACTGCCCCAGAATACAGTCAAGCCCAGTACCAACCCACCCCCTTAACATTTCACTCCTCCATTCTCAAAGCCCATACATTGAAGAGCCCAAAATAAATCCTCTTTTACACTCCTCACAACTCTATATGCCAGCTGCAAACAGTTCCGCATGATTTGATTGTTTCCTTGCAGACAGATAGACCAACAAACAACAGCCGGTACCAAACCCCAAAGGGTCTTCCCTTTGGGCCCTAATCCTCCCATACCGTTCTGTAAACTTCTAAGATCTTTAGGACTCACCCACAGCATACCGAAGTCTGTTATTAAACCAGCCCACACTTCCAATGTGGTGGAACAATAAATCAGAATACCAAAATGAACTCCCCACTTCTCAAGCAGAAGATACAAACATTTGGCAGAGAAAAACCTCTCAGAATAAAATTGTCCACCGTTAAGATGTTACCCAACACTGTTGTTTATAGGAAGAGCTGGACCTTTCTAGTGTCTATGGGCAGGGAATATCATATGTCCTTCCAGGAAAGGTGACAGGTCACTGTGATAGTCTTAGTAAAAGATGAAGAGATTAAAGAAAGGTGGAGGAGCTATTTTCAAAAATTGTTAAATGAGGATCATTTAGGGAATGTCGGTTTAGGAATCGGCAAAGTAGAGGAGAGTAGAGATCATAGATATCTTCGTAGGATTAGTGTGATG
>JAOXJP010194758.1:0-12185 GCA_025762735.1 Platanus orientalis
ATGTAATAAAGTAGTTGGATTTATTATTTGACTTCAGTTGACTTATATCAAACTATATGTTATACAGAATAGAATGTTAGATAATGGTTAATAGTTTATGGATAATGGTTATGGATTTTATTTAACAGGTCAGACTTATGTGAAATGGAATGGTTATGATTTATAATTTATTTTCGTTGTGTATGTATGTAAGTGTAAAGGAAATAGCAAAAAAAATTATGAGAAAATTAAAGGGAATGAGATTATGAATGAATGGAATATGTTGTACTACGAAATTCGTAGCCTTACAAGTATGGGTTTTGGGGCATGACAACATCAATGTTATAGCCCGTAAAAATCTCTCAGGTATCAAGAGTGTTTACTGTACTGTATCCCAAATGGCAAGGTCTGTAGCATGAAAAAATCCCTCAGAGCATCAATGGTGTTTTCTATACTGTATCCCCAATGGCAAGGTTTATAGCCCGCAAAAATCCCCTAGGGCATCAAGGGTTGTCCCATATATTTCTCCCAAACTAGGGTAGTCTTCTAAAATTCCCTTTGACAAAGGTATATATGATTGCTTATCTTTTATATCTTAACCATTTTTGCTTATCACTTATCATTAGCCATTGTTTTAACTTTCTACAATGGTTCTTACATTATCTTAATAATTATCTTTATTCTTCTTATTTATTTTCTTTCACCTTCCTTGATCTTTTATCTATTTTGTTTATCACTAGTTCATGGCCAACATACGTTATCTTGTCATTATATGATGCAATCTTTAATCATGGTGTAAGAAACTGTTAATGTGTATTGTCAATTCCATAATTTGTAAAATATATGGAGTGGTAGATTAGGCATGACATGAGTATATTGCATATCTTAGTAATGTCTATAATCATCGAGTGGTTGGTTTCCAAGAAAGAAGACGAACTCCAATCACTTGAAGCGGAGGATAATCCGTTCCCAAGATTGCCAAGGTTCGAAGACTTGAAGACCCAAATTTCATCAAGTTCAAGAAAGGTTTGTAAATGTATATAATATGATAGATGTAAGCTAAAAAGAACAAAATCCCTTTACATGGCCTTATGGACCAACCCATGCCACCTACATAGATTCCCAAGTGAGTGGGAGTAGGTTTAAGGCATATTGGTAGAAAAACAGGGGAATCGGATTGATCTGGATGGTGTCGGATCAATCCGCACTTAGTGGATCGATCCGCTACTTACCAGATCGATCCGGTAAAGCTTGGGTGTCTCAGAATGAGACACTAGATCAATCAGGGTATACCGGACAGATCCGAGTGGATCAATCCGTCATAGCTGGATCGATTCGTCATCGTAGAAATTCAAAAAAATTATATAGATCTACGTTTACGATTTTTTGACCATTGGGATAGATGCCATATCAAAGGTGCACGACTGTGCTCATCCCCTACAAGTATGAAAAAAACTCAAATGAGCTCACTAACACACAAGATCACATAAAAACAAGAGAAGAAATCCTTGAGAGAGAGCAAGTCTTTCAATCCTTTTAACTATCAAGTTGGCTTCATTAATGAGCATATATTAAAGATCAAGGAGTCTTTCAAGTGCTTCTCTAGTACTCTACATTTGAAGAACAAGAAGAGAGAAGCAAGGTAAAGAGTTTTCCTTCCAAGTAAACCCTTATAGGAAGCTTCAAGAAGCAAGAGGCACTCTTGGAAGCTTGGTGGTACACATTGGCACACTAGCTCAACAAAAGAGCAACTACTTTCATGTGCAATAAGCAATACACAAGCCTAGTGAGGTAACTTGTATTGATTTCTCTTTATTTAAGACTTTAACACCCGTCGGAGACACCGGTAGTGTAGACCATACCCGCAGGAGACACCGGGTATAGACCACTTCCGCCGAAGACACTAGGAGTAAAGCTTGCTTTTACAAGTAGTAGGTTTTAAAATTTTAACTTTGATTGTAATGCAATTCAATCTTAATAAAATTTAGTAACTCGGTAGTGAGCTTTGAAAGTGGATGTAGGCCCGAGTGTCAAACCACTATAAAACTTATGTTCTGTGTTTGTTTGTGATGTGTGTGGATTGTCTCTTCTCTCTCTCTCTCATTACATGGCATGTTTAACACTTACTATATAATCTTTCTGTTTTCAAATAATTAGAAACTCAAATTAATTGAAAGATTAAATTGTATATTGCCATTGCATTACACTAAACTCCAACTATCATCATAACATCTAAATTGCAATTTAAGAAGGGGTTAATTAAAAAGAATTTTTATAAATGCTATTCACCTCTCCCTAGGATCAAAACTGGACTTTCAATCGCTCTATCATACATATCCTTAACTATGTCAATATATCTACTTGGGACCTCTCTTTTTATCTAAAACCCACCAAATCATCTCTCTTGGTACTTTATCATATGCCTTTTCTTGGTCAATAAACCATGTGAAAATATTTCTTCTTTTCTCTATACTTTTCCATCAATCGCCAAAGCAAGAAAATAGCTTTGGTTGTTGATCTCCCAGGCATAAATCCCAATTGATTTTTAGACACTCTAGTTTCACGTCTTAATCAATGTTCAACCACTCTCTCCCATAGCTTCATTGTATGGCTCATAAGTTGGATCCCATAATAATTGCTAAAATTTTGAATATCCCCCTTGTTCTTGTATATAGGGACCACAATACTTTTCCTCCACTCATCCGGCATTTTTTTAGTTCTAATGATCTTGTTAAAATTAGTTAACCATAATAAGCTATTGTCTCTCATACATTTATAAACCTCAATTGGGATACCATCTGGTCCTAATGTCTTTCCTATCTTCATCTTGTTCAAAGCCTATTTAACTTTTGTCACTCTAATCCTACGAAGATATCTATGATCTCTAACTACTCTAGAATTTTATAATTAATCTAGGATCTAAACTATAGGATCATCAACTCAGGATGTTGAGCCCAATATAGAACAACCTGCTCTACTACCAATTAAAATTCCAATAACTCAATATCCAAAAGTAATGTAAACACAATCCCACACTTAACCTTGTGAGTAGGCCCAAATAGTCGATTGTCACATTTAACCTTATGAAGAGGCCCAAAAAGTCAATGGTTACACTAAGCCTAGTGACATGGCCTAAAGAGTCAATTGTTCAAAGTTTGATAAGATTCACATCTATTAATTCGTAGAGTCGCTTAATTTCAATAATTGTAATATTTTTATAGTGAACAAAGTAAACATAAGCATAAAATTTCCATGATTTAGTCACTTCAAAGATATATTTCACTTAGATTCGATGTTAGTACATGATTTGATGTTCATAAGGCTGGATTCATAATAATTCATTGAGATTTTGTATAAAATCAATGGTTCAAAGCATTTAATAAGATTCGATGGTCCACATGGTTCATATGATCACATAGGGAGCATAGGGTTTCAATAAAATTGGTAAGATCAATATAAATATATAGAAATCTAAGGATTCAATAGCTTTCCAATGGATTAAAGTGTAGATAACAAACCAGATATTTTCAAACAAAAGGGCAAAGCAAGATTTCCTACTAAATTGCTTATTAATATCAAAGAACATCGGGAATTGGTTTTTCCTTTGGTGATAGAACCCCGGAAACCCTAATGGACTATCATAGGTTTTTTTTTTTCAAGATTGAGATATGTCGGCTAGTGGCAACTGGCCAGTAAAACTGGACGGATCAAAGAAGAGGTACATGGAGGGGATCTTGTGTTTGGGAAAACCTAGCCTCTCCATGCTACAAGCACTGTAAGAGAGGAATAGGGAAAGAGAAATATGGATGGTCACAACTCTAATGAAGGAAGTCGCTGTTAGGTTTATGTATTATCAATCTCATGTCAAAACAATTAACTTATAAAGTAAGTGTCAAGTCCAAGATGGTGCTTCAATCTCGAATGAAAGAAGGCAAAGAAAGACAAAAGACATACAAGATCAAGATAAGTATCAAAAGTGAAAAACAAGTTCAAGATCCAAGTTGAAGACTCAGTTAAAAGAAGCTAAAGCTGAAGGCTAATAAAGGGAAGGTTAAATGGATGCTCATGACATGCACAAACCTCGAAAAATATCCACACTTTGCACGAGGCACTAAAGCAACTAAAAGAAATCACAAGATAAAGTGTGAGGTGCTAAAAAAGCCTTAATACATCTGTGTTTATCCCAAAAAGTTGAAGAAAAAAGATCTAAAACCAAAAAGAGGGACAAAACACAAATTCAGAAAAAATAGCAAACCTTGATCAATCACAAGATCTGTGATCGATCACAGCTGATCGATCACAGTTCTCGTGATCGATCACAAGTGAAATTTCAGGAAAATTTGAAATTTCCTAAGAGTTGTGATCCTTGAGCCTGATCGATCACACTTCCTTGATAGATCACAAAAAAGTTTGATCGATCACAGCCACGAATCTCATAAAAATTGACTTTTGTTTTTGAGATTTCAATCTGACTTTTCTCAGGACTTGTCCATTAGAAAGTGCTCTAATCCTATGGACTAAAATGGGGTTTAACTCTATAAAAGGGTGATAATAGCCTAGGTTTTAATAAGAGAGTGATTAACGAAAAAAAAAAAGAAGTCTTGTCTGAGAAAAATAGCTAGTCTGAAAGCCTGGAAGTCTATGTGCTTACTGCGTTATTGATCTTGTGCAATTGAGAATACTTGAGTGATCTCTCTCTCTGAGCATACTACATCATATATCAAAAGGTGAGAGGATTATTGGTTATCCGTTGTAAGGAAATATGAGAATCACAAGGCTCCAAAGCTTATTCTCTGTTGTGTTTTCAAATTGTGGAAGAAAAGGCATATCAGCTTGTTGGAAGGAGCATCTGCCTTCGGTGCACATTGAGATATCAACCTATATGAGGTAAATTTGTAGCTATTCAATATTTCTTTGTTTAAATCCCTTCCGCTAGAGATATTGGAAGGAGTATTGCACTCTTCGAAGACATAGAGTGTAGGTTTAGCTTGCATAGCAAGTAGAAAGGATTTTGTGTGAATTTTACCTAGATTATCTGTATTTCAATCTGAATAAAATTATGAGAAGCTCTGGATTGAGCTTTACGAGTGGACGTAGGCTTTAGTGCCAAACCAATATAAACATCTGTGTTGTGGTTGTGTGCATTAGCTTTGCTTTGTATTCATGTGATTGATGCAATTGTGTTTATTTCTGTGCATTATTAAATTAAGAGTAAATCAATCAAATTGCTAAAGAGACTTGAATCACTCTAGTGGTAAAACAACTACCAAGGATTGTAAGATAAACCAAAGCAAACTAAGTTAATTAAAAAGATTACGACAAATCCTATTCACCCCCCCTCTAGGACAGAATTTTAGTCGCTCCTTGTTTAGTGGTGGAGAGTATGATGGAAGGATCAATACAAGTAACAAGAACATGGGATCATCTTTGATGGAGAAAACGGCACATACAACAGCATATCATGGCTCCTCTTCTGCTAGTGTGGCTAATCCTAACAATCGGGAAAGGCAACTAGGGGGTGAGTTAGGGGTGCAAGAGGATACACATCAAGCTGGTATAGCATCAAGGATGATTGGCGATGGAAATATGATAGAGATTCAAGTGATCTTGGATAGTATCCTAAGGTGAAGGATGCCTTAGCGATCTTGTAAAAAAGCTGTTGAGGAAGAAGACATTTTTTCTAAGGAAAATGGTGATCTAGATTAAATGAAGGATATGACTCTCATCAGGGATGAAATAAGTGAGACTACCTGCAGGCGATTAGATCTAGACGGTACTACTATGGATGATGAAGTGTTCTTAACTGGAGAAATTCTTGCAAAGTTTCATCCGGCTACATCCCCTAATCATGAGGAGCATAGGGTTGATGATAATATGGATAAATAGGTTAGTAATGGAGATCGACTGGGTGTGGCTAATCCATGGAGAGCACTATTTGGTAGGAACGATAAAGAGGAGAATGGGATGGATTTGTGTTATGTTGAACCCATGGAGAAAGGTGAGGAAGTGGTGGCTTTTTGTCCAAAGAAGGTATACGAGAAGGATATCAAAGAATGAAAAAAATACTTTGATTAGAAACTTCTTGGGGAGGAGACCAAGCTTTGCTTTTGTTAGAGATAGTGCACCAAAGATGTGGAGATTGAAGGAGACGTGGATGTAACAATGATGGAGAGTGGTCTCTTTGTTTTCAGATTTAGTTGGGCCAAAGATAAGCAGAAAGTTTTAGAAGGGGGACTATGGCAGTTTGCATGTAGACCACTAATACTGCAGCAATAGAAACTGAATATGGAGTTGATTAAGTTCACTATGGACACTTTGCTGGTATGGATATCTCTACCGAAATTTCCATTCAATCTCTGGAACAAGGAAGCACTAAGTATCATCTGCAGTGTTTTGGGGAAGCCATTGTTCTCTAACAGGTACACTATGAAGAAGGAATGTCTCTCTTTTGTTAGAGTGTGTGTTGAAATAGATGCAAGAAAGGCTTTGAAAGATTATATCATTGTTTATCTGAAAGATGGTACAAGTTTGCATAGAAGGATGTCTATGACTAGAATCCACCAAAAGGTGAGGAATGTAGTACATTTGTTCATGCAAATGCCCAATGCCCAAAGGTTACCAAGAAGAAGAAATTTTGGAGAGATAAAACAAAAACATAGTGCCTGAGACAGAAAAAGAAACCTTAAGGGTGGAACCTAACACAATTGATAATGGAGATGGTGCTAATGGTGGAAATAATGGAAATAGATTTTCCACTCTTGTAGACCTAGAGAAAATGGTTGAAGCAATAAATTCCAGAGATGATGATAGAATGGATGAATGAGGTGAGGATATGCATAATGAAGAGACACATGAAAACCAGTCAAAGGTACAGGAAGATAGTTATCCGGATGGGAGGATGGAGAATAATCTACTGCCTAACATTGAAAGCAATGTCAAAATTGTCACACATAAGCCACACTTAGGTACTAACTCTTCCCTAAGAGCTCCCATAGAGACTAGGGGAAGAAAAAGCGAAGGTATTGTTATAAATGATGGAACAACTTGGAAGAATAAGAAAGCTGGGGGTTAGTCTAGCCCTAAAAATGTTAGACATGATTAAAATCCTTACTTGGAATGTCAAAGCTTTAAACACCTCTGACAAACAAAAGGAAGTTTGCAACTTGATGATGAATCATGACCCTGAAATTTGTTACTTGGTAGAGACAAAAATAAAGACAGAAAACAAAGACAATGTTGCAAAAATCATTTGGAGATTGGGAGGTGGTGGATAACTATGAGTTCCATGAGAATGGGAGGATATGGTTCCTATACAAGAAGTATTTTAAGGAACAAGTCAAATATAAATCAACTCAAACGATTACATGATTAGTGGAAGAAAATCATATATCTAAGAAGTTTGTGTGTTCAATTGTTTATGCTCTTAATTATGAAGGAGCTAAACAAAGTTTGTGGGAGGAGATTGTAACAACAAAAAATATAAATAGGATGCCTTGGATCCTTTGCGGAGACTTCAATTGTGTGCGGTTCGGTCATGAAAAAATAGGAGAAAATCGTCCAAATCCCAATGCTATGGAAGACTTTAATAAATGTCTATTGGAGGCCAAACTTTAAGACCTTAAATGGTGGGGAAGCAAATACATGTGGTGGAACCAACAAACGGGTAGAGGAAGAGTAGAGAGCAAGATTGACAGAGTCCTAGTGAATGGGGAATGTATTAATCTTTTCCCCGATTCAGATACTAATTTTTTGTTTTCAAGTATATCAAATCGCTCTCCCAGTCTTGTATCTGCTCAGTATGGAATATGCCAAAGATCTAGGCCTTTTAAGATTTTTGACATGTGGGTGCAGCATAAAGACTTTTTTGAAGTGGTCAAAGATGGGTGGAATATTCAGGTTGATGGAAGTCCTCTATTCCAAGTTACTCAAAAGCTCAAATCTATTAAAAATAAACTAAGGACCTAGAATCGGACAACATTTGGCCGTGTGGATAAGCTGAAGAAAGTTTGTAGAGAAGATGTTCAAACTCTAAGATGCAAGGAGAATGAAACCGATGATAATTTGGCCGAAAAAGAAAGAGAGGCCACAAAAAAAAATATGTTGAAGCCAGTAGACTGGAAGAGAGTTTAAGGCTAGATTGAATTGGTTAAATTTTGGGGATGATAACAATGCCTTCTTTCATTGAAGTATTAAGCAGAAAAGGAATAAAAACAATATCGGACATATTACTGATGAGGATGGGAATCATCTGGGCAGTGAAGATGCAATCCAAGATGAAGCTAAAAATTATTTCAAGAAAATCCTTGTTCAAAGTCCTACTCAAAATACTTATAATTTTCAATGGCAACCTGATACAACATTAATTGAGGATTAGAAGAATTTGTTAGTGAAGGACATCACAGACAAGGAAATCAAATAGGTGATCTGGAATGGGAAAGAAGGGAATGCACTTGGCCCGGATGGTTTCACATTATCTTTTTTCAAGGTTGCATGAGATGTGGTGGGATTGGATGTTATTGTGGCTATCAAGCATTTCTTCACAATTGGATGATTGTTAAAAGAGGTAAACTTAACCTTTATATCCTTAATCCCCCAAAATTTAGAGGCATCCACATTTAATGATTTTAGGCCTATTGCACTATGCAATTTAATTTATAAATTCATCACTAAAATTCTTGCAAATTGCTTGAAGAAAGTGATGAATACTTTAATGTGGGAAAATCAAACTGCTTTTATAGAAGACCAATCTATAATGGGAAACATTCTTTTATGTCATGAAGTGGTTAGAGGGTTTGAAAGGAAGCATCATACTCAAGCTATTGTGATGAAGATTAACCTTAGAAAAGCATATGACTCAGTTTCTTGGGAGTTTATGAGAGAAGTGCTAGTTAAAATGGGGTTACCTAATAAATTTGTTGGATGGGTGATGAAATGCATATCATGTCCTAAATTCTCCATATTAATCAATGGTAGGCCAAAAGGTTTCTTCCAAGGTACTTGTGGTCTGCGACGAAGTGATCAAATTTCTCCATATCTCTTTTGCTATGCAATGGAGATCTTTTCAACAAATCTTGAAAAATAAATCAATGTTGGTAACATCTCTCTTATTCTTAAATGCAAAGGCATTAGATTATCTCACTTAATATTTGTGGATGACTTAATGATTTTTTTCTAGGGCTGATACAGTCTCCTTAGGACTATTAATAGAGTTCTAGAATTGTTTTCAAACATTTTAGGACTTTATGTGAATAGGGAGAAATCAACGTTAATTTTTGCAGGTATATTTGAAGAGATTAAACAACTTTTGGGGGTTACAGGATTCTGTAAAGGACATATTCCCATGAAATACCTTAGTGTGCCACTAATTGCTAGAAAAGTGTCCTACCATGACTGTGGCTCAATTCTAAAAAAGAAAAGGAAGACTTGTTGGCTGGAAAACAAGACCTCTTTCCCATGCAAACAGATTGGTTCTTATCAGGGCAGTTTTACAAGGCTGTTATCTTTATTGGTCTGGTATTTTTGACTTGCCTAGAAGAGTGGTTAAAGACATTGAATCTGTGTTTGCAAAGTTCCTGTGGACTAGCCCTAATCTAACATGGAAAATGCATGCTCTGAGTTGGGACAAGATTTGCAAACCATCCAAAGAAGGTGGGCTGAATATTAGACGAGTTAAAGATATGAATGGCATGGGCATCATGAAACATCTTTGGTGGCTGATTTCTATTATGGAGAGTCTATTGGTTAAATGGGTCAATACCAAATATTTGAAGCACGAATCCATCTGGGCAGTCAAAGAACCAACAGATTGTTCGTGGGTCTAAGGAAAAATCTTAAAGGTTAGGCATCATGTTGAACTGAATGTTCATACCTTGATTGGGAATGGAAGCAACACCAGATTATGGCTAGACAAGTGACATACAGATGGTGTTTTGGGAAATATATATGGGGAAGAAATCCAGCAGGAGACTAGGCTAGACAAAAATTACAAACTAGCATGCTTGACTCATGAGGGAGGATGGCAACCAGGAACAATTAATTCAAAGGATTTGCAGCATGTCTGGGAGGCTATTCCTAATATAGAGAAACTTCCATATGAGGAAATTGATAAAGTAGTGTGGACGGCTTCATCACATTATATCATCACATTGCATCAAATTGGGAGTTGGAGCTAAGTGGAACCATTAGGATACCAAGTTTTGGAAGTGGAACAAGCCTCCTCTGCACATATGGGTGCTCTCATGTGATGGATCTCTTACTCAAAATCGAGCTAGGTATGGAGGATGTGATGGATCTCTTCTTGTAGCCATTGAAAAAGGATGCACTCAAAAATGGATTTCCTTGGACTCAAAGATTGTTTTTGTGCTAAATAGAGAAGTTAAGTGCCCTTGGCAAGTGCTATGCCTAGCCACCAAATCTAGGAAATTAAACCAAAATTTGAAGTTTTTGATATCCAGCATGTGTGGAGAGAAGCAAACCAACCAGCTGATTCTTCTGGGGCTTCCAGTCATCATGAGCAAATCATACATCCAAATGAATTTCCTTTACCTCTTAAAAATGTAATCCTTAGAGATGACACACAATGTACATACACTAGGATGTAATTTTTTTTCTTTTAATACAATTATTACTTATATATAAAAATAAAAAAAAACAGATCACATGATCTAAAGGATTCAATGAAGGGAATTATTCCACACAATGACTTAGAATAATAATTACTTATAAAGTAGGTGTAGATATAAAGATCAAAGAAAGTTCAATGGCCTTAACCAAGGATTTTCAGAGATTCAATGGATCCAATGGATCCAATAACAATTTCTCATAATCTGAAAAATATTAAGAGAAGAACAATTCATATTAAGAATAGTAAGCATAATTACTAACGCAAACTCCTCCTTATCTAATCTCTTGTCCAAATCTTGCTTCAATCCTCTTTCTCTGTAAATCTTATATAGATCACATCAGAAATCATCTTAGAACATAAATCAACCATCAAAACTTCAAAATTTTCATTTATTTATCCTAGATCTAAGAAATTAAAGCTTACCTTAGCTTAGGAGAGATAAATTCCCTATTTCCTCAATTTTATCTTATTTCTTTCTCTCTTAGGTGTTTTCTAATCTATTTTGGGGCCAAAATGAGTTCATATAGCTATCATGTATGAAAATACCATCTCCCAAAAGATTCCATGTGAAATGGGGAAATAATCTTTTTTTTTTCAAAACTAGGGAATTGCAATTGCTCACGTCGAGGGTGAGCACTCGAAGTAACCCCTAGCAACTACTCTCATGACCTCGCGAGCATTCAAGTTTGCTAATGCAATCGTTCCCCTTGAGCATGAATGGAATTTCCAAAAAATTGTCATTTTGGGTTTGCTACCCACTACCGCTTGCCTCTACCTACGACCACTCGGGGTACCACATCGTGAGCGCTCATGTGGAGGGGTGATTGATCGGGGTGGCCCTAGGTTTAGTTTTGGGTCATCCTTGGGCCTCCAATGGTCTTTGGGTTCTCAACCTACATTTGGGCTATGTGTATATGGTTTCTACTATGGTCCTCTATGGTTTTTGAGTCAGGTCAAGTCAATACATAAACCGGTTATCGAGTCTAACAATGTAATGCAAGTACAAGGTGTTACAAGAATGATTTCCTCCTTGTAATAGGTTGCCTCTTAGTAGGCTAATTTAACTATAGAATTCACCCTTCTTGTTGGAGAGACAATGTATAACTATGTAAATAGCTCTCTAAAGCTTCTTATATGTTTAACTAATGATTTGAGAAGCTCTCACACGACCTTGGTAGGGATTCGCCTATAGAAACATGCCTAAAGTCAAAGCCCAAGATAAGTTTAACTCACATGCTCAATGGATAAAAAAATTGGCTTGTTTTCATAATAATTTGACTATGAAATTCAAGCTTTCAAGATTCCAAGATAAATGGGTTTAATCTAGGGGTGGGCACGGGCCGGGCTCGGGTCGGGCCATGGTAGGCCCAGGCCCGACCATCAAATTATAGACCGGGCTCGGACCGGGGCTTGGGCCCGTAGGGGTGGGCTTGGGCCAGGGTTTAGGCCTGGCCCTCATTAATTGAGTGGGCCTCGGGCCGGGCTTCAGGCCGGCCCATGAATTAAAAAAATAATAATGTTGAGATGTAGGTTTGAACTCTAGACCTATCCAAGGTTCAAAATTTCGATTTTGATGGATTAT
>JAOXJP010194769.1:0-12185 GCA_025762735.1 Platanus orientalis
GTCTCTAGAATCCTCCCTAGAAATATCCAAAGAGTTCTAGGGTCTTCTACAATCCTCTAGAACACTCCGGATTTCTCCAGAACAATCTAACCTCTTCTAGACTATTTTATGTACAGAAGCAAAATTGTATGTACAACGCGTCCGAGACGCTGGCGAGGGTCCATCTATGGGCGTGCAGTAACACTAAGGTAGGCTAATATAATGGTCGATGTGTGAGCTCCTTATGTTAGTCCTACCTTATACTTAGAGAAACACAAGTCAATCCTACCAAATACTATTACGGTGGTGCTCGGAAAAAAAACTAAAAAAAAAGGGAAAATGATTGCCTGTGACCAAAAGTGTCTATGACCCATTGTAAGCAAGTCATGGTCTAACACCAAATTCAAAAACCCATCATCATGTGTCAATCAACGCACGGTCTGCATCAACATTGACAATCATTCTCCCTTTTAATTTTGTGCCTTCTATTATACATTTTGAGCTAAGCAGGTTATAACATATATGTCACATGTCGACGTATAACGTAATCACAGAGAGTCAGAAATAGAATCACCAAATTCTAAATCACATCACGTGTCAGCATGTGTACGCATCACACATTGGTCACACCAATTTCTGTCACAGAAGAAAATTGCATATTGGATTGGATTCGATTATCCAGCCGTCGATGTAGATACTGTGATCTGAGGTTGTTTTGGTCATTCTACTGGATATATAGAATTAGCCAATTAGGGTTCTTGCTCGCTAAACCCTCACTGCCTCCGTCCACTTTGCAGAGGAATTTTCCTTCGTTTTCTCCGTCTTCTTGAGCTCGAATGGCGGTAAGTACTTCATCTGTTCCTCCTATTTGTTAATTTTTCGTTTCATCGACTGTCCTCCCGAAGGATTTCCCCAATTTCATTAGGGTTTAGAGTCGGTACTGAATCCAATGATGAATATCTATGAATTTTCTATCGATGCGTTCGAGCTTAAGAAATTTAAATATAGTAGATTACCCATTTTGTTAGGGTTTTCGATTGATTGATTTATTTGCAATGTTTCTGGAAATTTGGCTATGGTGAAAAGAAATTCTGTCGGCTGCTGTATTATCGGCAACAGTGGTTAACCTACAATTTCGTTTCTATACTCCCTGATCGAGCGGCTTATCCTATTATTTTTGAAGGTCTAAACTAATTAAAAAGACGAAAAGAAGACAGGAACAATACTCAGGAACTTCTGTATAAGATTCATATAGTTTTGGAGTTCTCTCAAATAAACTTTATACTGCTTGGAGTTGTGGGCAGGTCTGAGAACATGTCAAGGTTGTGCGATATAATTTTTTTTTAAACGAAATGGAAGAGGTGGATTCTTGTGAGGAGAAACTTATTTAATATCCAATAATCTTCATCTGGTTAAGATATTAATTGTATAGGTGTGCTGATAAAGTATAACCTGATTCGGGGACGATGGCTTCCTACATTGTTGAGGTTCAGTCACTTACTAAATATTCTGCTTTTGGACTGTTGTTTTCTAATGTTGCAGACTGTACCAGTTAACCCAAAACCCTTTTTGAACAATTTGACTGGAAAGCCCGTCATTGTGAAGCTCAAATGGGGAATGGAATATAAAGGTACTTTGTTCTCCGTTGGTGTAATTATTTATTTATTTTTGCTCTTTCTTGGTTTTAGATATATGATCTGTTCTCATAAGTGGTTGTTTTAGGAGATTGATATTAGTTTTTATTTTTTATTGGGTGAAATACTTAGTAGGTGTTTGGTTCAGATTCTATAATCCGTTTGCTGATTCTAATTTGGGATTCTCGTAATTGAATTCTAGAAACGGATTATTGAATTTCAAAATTTCATTTGGCTCTCTCGATTTCGGAGCTGATTTTAGAATCCAAGCTCGGTGTTACTTCCCCGACAACATTTGATTGCCCTTGATCCCGGCTTCTCTGGTGTGGCAGCGCCCCTTCAATTCAATTGTATGGATATGGATACCGGTGGGAGAAAGTACCACACACAAACTTGAAATCCAAATTATTCTGTGCAATGTCTCTCATCGCCTTCTCTTATCCTGCTATTTCTTACCTCGCTTGTTCAAATAAAAACTGTGTGTCTCTTATCCTGCTATTTCTTACCTTTCTTGTTCAAATAAGAACTGTGTGTGTGTGTGTGTGTGGTGCCTATAATAAATAACTCTTGTCTGTCATGGGGTAAAGAAGACATGTTCCATTATCTTCCTCATCACCTACTTCATCTCTGTGTTTCCTGTTCATTCACAGAATAAAGCACCACCACCACCACCACCAACAACAACAAACAGCCTTTTCCCAACTATTTGGGGCGGCTACACGAATCCTGTTCCGCCATTCCGCTCTGTTTAGGGCCTTCACAGAATATAGCACCGAAGATTAAAAAACAGAATCAGAAAACCTTGAATAGAAAAAGAAAGAAATAGAACAATCAAAACCCTTGGTAGTACATGAAGAGTAGCGGCAGAGGATAATTGAGACTGGTTCTTCCTCCATGAAAATTTTCTGAAATAGAGAGATCACCCAAAGACTGCGATCAAAGAAATTGTTAGTGATTGAGAGCACAAGATAGAGATATACCTTGATAATCCTTCAAGGTAGATTTCTGCTTGCCACTAAGCTGGGACTTGGAGAGAGAGAGAGAGAGAGAGAGAGAGAGAGAGAGAGAGAGACGAATCAGACTCAGACGAAACCATTGTGGTAATGTGTGCGGTAACTAACAACCCAGAATCGACCTTCGATTCTGATTCTGATTATGCCATAATTGATTATAAAATTTGAATCAAATGCCAATAAATGGATGCAGAATCGATTATGGCCAGAATTGGATTGTAGAATCTGAACCAAACACCTTCTTAGTATCAGATGGAAACAAAATAAAGGGTAATGCACACCTTAAATTCATCACATACAGTAGTAATAAGATCTTAAGGAAAATGCACTGTCCACTTGCATGGGGCTTTGTGGTAAGCACGAGTGACTTTGGTTGAGTTGATGGCACTGTTTAGGATCCTATGTATATCTTTCAAGAGGGTCCACAGGTGCCTTTTTTTTTTTGTAATAGATGAGGGTTTATGGATGTCTTTCCCTTGATAAAATCAGTAACAAGTTGAGAATCACCCTCCAGTTGGCTTTGGCTCTGGCTGGGCTCTTCTTTCTTAGTATAGAATCATCTCTTTCAGTCTAACATTCAGCAATGTTGATGGTTGAGCAACGAAGAGCTTACAACTTATGCTTTGGCCACCCACAGAATCAATAGTGCTTCCCTCTGTTGCATGGTGTCTTCTTTAACTGAACCATCTAATTTATCTTCAAGTATGGTACAGAAGTGGCTTTCCTTTGAACAAATTGGGCGACATGTATCATTTCACTTTCTTGCTCTCTTTTTAATTTTTTATTTGTTTTTTCTCCAGGTTATCTTGTTTCAGTGGATTCATATATGAATTTGCAGGTACTGATTTAAGTTCCATTAGATCCTTCAATATATTCATGATCTTCATGTAGATTTCTTTGTTTGCCTTTATCATGATCCTGATTTGATAGTTTGCTACATACCATATTGAATGGCTTTTAGATTATAAGGTTGTGCATCCTGCAGTCAACTGTGTTTGAACAATAGTTACCTAATTTTCACCATTCAAAATTTTTTTCAGCATCAGCCCTGAATGGTTTTGTGAATTGCATAGCCAAACAAGCAATCAAATTGAAGATCTCGGTTGGGATTCAGAGCCTGATTATTTAGGGAGAATTTTCTATTGTCATTGGCTGGTTTTCTTCTACCAAGGAACGCCTATCGAATCTATTCCATATCATTAGGGAGAATCTCTCCTTCACATCCAATTGTAACATCTTGTTCCATTGGATGCCAAGGTCGACACATGGTGGATGAACTAACCAGACAAGGGGTTGGGAAGACAACAATGTTTGTGTGGTCTTGTCCTATGTCATAGATAATATAGTTATTTTGTGCATTAGGGGTCTTGTGAAGTCCGCACTATATTGTGCACCACATTCTTCTCCTCTGTAACACATTGTTTATTATTTATCAGCTAGAAAAGGGAATTTTCCTTTAGATTCACATATGTTTTTGTGAACCATTTAAAATAAACTGTAGACAAGGGAATCCATGCTGACAAAAGCAATAGTTTTCTTGTTGCTGTTAAGCAATGGTTTTTGGTTCATGCACTTTTGGTGGACCAATCCACTGTCTTTGATATGTCCTTTGGTAGCTTGTGAGTTGTTTGATGCTTTTTCGTGATAGTATATACATATTGAGGTAAAATTATTGTTACCAATAAATAAATCCTTTGATTGCCAAAAATAAACAAATAAATACATCCTTTTTGCAGCTGGCCAACACTGAAGAATATATTGATGGACAATTCACAGGAAATCTTGGAGAGATTTTGATCAGGTGTGTGCCACCAAATGCATTTATTTTTCCAAGCCAGAATTGGATGGAATTTTTTTTTCCCAAAATATAAATAATATTAATTTGAGTACTGGAGAAAATTCATGGTGGTGCCAATTATGATAAGAATGGTGGTGCCTAGGGATGCCAATTGTGTGGGTTGAAATTTGAAATGGGTGACCTGCCTCACCTGCCCCCTAACAGAGTGTTTTTGTAATGCCCTAATTGGGATCTGGGTCAGCTTCGTGTTTTATTTGGTACGTGTCTTTGGGTTACACCAACACATGGCCTTTATAAGTGGGTTTTAAATGCTTACAATTTATATTTTTATTGCTCTCTCCTATTTTCCTTAGATTGAGTTTCTCCACGGCCCAACTCCACTATTTCCCCACCTTGGTTGGTTTCTGGTTGAGGTTAATGGTCAATAGGGTTGGGTTTAGGGTAAAGCCACAATTCCTACTAGACCTGTCCTGGTGCCATGTCTAGTGCTGGCTTCATTTAATAGCTTAAAATGTTTAATCTGGCTTTAAAATTTGGATGAGTAATGGCTCTTTCTTTCCCTGTATTGTTTGCAGGTGTAATAATGTTCTCTATCTTCGTGGTGTACCGGAGGATGAAGAAATTGAAGAAGCTGAACAAGATTAAGAGGAGCAACACAGTTAGTTTCAAATCTAGACCTACTTAACAGTATATTTACGAGGGACATGTCTGATGTTGAGATTTTAATATTCATCTTTTAACCAGTAAGAGGCATAAACATCTTTTAACCAGAAAAAATATGCCTGAGGAAGAATCCAGTACTCTTTTGGTGTGCACAAACTTGAAGTAATGGTATCGTTGTATCTATTAATTGTTGGTGTTGTGATCTGATTTTGTTAAGAATTCAGGCACTTGTATCAGTGTTGACAACAGCATTATAACATACCGGGGAAAATATTGTTGCAATTTTTTTTCTGAAAATTTGCAAAAATGTTAATTTTCTTCCAACTTTCCATCAGCAACCATTCACTCTCTGGAAGATTGAGAGAAAGCACATTTCAGTTGACATCTTTTTCTCAAATTTCCCCCGAACACAAGGAGATAAGTCGCTCTTGAGTTTTACCAATTACAAGTGGTACAGGTAGCCCTTCGTGCAAGAGTGGGTTACACACGAAGAATGCACAAGGTAGTGATGAAAATATGGATTTCAATAAACTTACGGAGCTCAGTTTGTTAGACCACCACTCTAGTGGGAGGTATTGAGTTCGACTCAATGAAATCAATATTTTAGCCCCAAGGGGTAGTGCAGTTGACCTGGATAAATCCTCAGGAAGCTGATGTCTTGAGTTCGAAGCACATCCCTTTTGGACCTCTAGCCCGGACGTAAAAAACCTGATTTACCTGATGCATGGGAGAGATAAGGAGCTCACGTACCCCAAAGACATAGTCAGGTGCTCTGAGAGGCCTCGATACAAAGGATTTCCAGGTACTCTGAGAGGCCTCGATACAAAGGATTTCCAGGTACCGTGATCTTAACCTGCCCGTTTTTCATGGTTCTAAGGAAGTTGCTAATGGTGAAGGCATATGCTGATAGTTGTTTCTGCTTCAGATAGCCTCAGTACATGAGGAAATCTTATGGTTCCTAATTCATGACTTGGACCAGGTAAGATGAACACAGACACCTTGTACTCGATTGTCTATACTGAAAATGAAGAAGAAAAGAAGAAATGGAGAGCTGAAGGAGGGGACGGGATGGTTGGTTTTAAAATTGTTCTTATTAGCTTCTCATTTGTCTATTTAATTAGCTTACACAAGTTACATGTCCACACCCCATTCACATGATAATGAAATGTCTGTTTCCCCCCTTCGTTTCTTCAGCTATTGTGACCTTTGAGGGGAAGTTTCACAATTACGTCATAGATGCCAGAATCACATTCGACACCATTTGGCAGTACATTTGATGTTGGGAACTTCGTGAACACTTGGTCGAGCAGGGCCCGGATTCTCTCCCACTTGCAAGACCGTCAAAACAAAGTGTAAATGGGAGCTTGCCATTTTCTGGTCTATGCCACATCAGGAGTGGAAACATTATGGGCAAACAAGAACACTTTCTCAACTGTCTTTTGATACTGGTTCTTCCAATGGGGTTAGCAAAAAACATCAAAGGGACCACAAGTAATCTCGCAGATTACTTCTCCCAAAAACCGACCCACTCTATCTTATCCATACCAATAATTTACTCACTTGAATCAATCCATGATTTACCTTTCGAAGTCCAAATGCAAATCTTGGAATTTCTCCAAAGTCAAAATAATCATTCACAATTTCCATCAATTCCTATAAATTTCTATCTTCCAGCATGACAGAATTTTTAAACATCTATCAGACCTTGATTATCCCTATCTCATCTCCTATTCCTTTTGGCATTATTATCATGTCTCAAAAGAAACACTTTGTTTTCTATGATATCTCTTTGAAGCATACATGTTCCTTTTATTTTTGATGTTTCAAAATCATATACTTACCTCCACCAATGTGTTATCAACGCAGCCCTAACACACAACCAGGCGGGTTTGATGAAATGGTTTCAGTGGTTCCATCCTCTCTCCACATGACAACAATTTCTGCAGTTTCATTATACTAAGTATGCCATCATTACATTAAAAAATCCCATAGACATTGTCACATAATCTAAAGGACAAATTGTGTATTATATGCATGATCCAAAGGTTGAGATCGAACAATGATACTCTTTTAACCTGACAAAACACTATGAGTTTCACCTAGTAGAGTAGGTAATTTTCAAGATCAGCATGTGTGCTCTCAACAATATAGACTTTACCCATGTGCCACCACTCATAATGGTAGAACCATTTGTAGACCTCACCATCCAATATTACAACGCATGTTCATATGTCCTAAAACTTTTTTTGACCACATAAGACATCTTGGAAACAGTTCTCAAGATTCTTTTCCTTTTGTTGATCACAAATCTGAAGAATCCGATGAGCATAATGACTGATCACATGGCTCATCAAGCAAACCTTCTCTTTTACTTTAAAATATTGTAATATGTTTTGAGATTTGCCTCTTGCATCTTGCTTATAAATAAGAGGATCGTCTCGTTTACGAGGACAAATTGGAACTTGTCCATATTGTCTCTTGTTTTGAAGTGTGTTCAGTAGTGAGCAGTTGTTCAATTTGAGCTATTGTTTAATGTGTGAAGGGAAGTGTTGTTTATCATGTGAATTTATCACGTGAAGGAAGTGTTGTTCATCATGTGAAGTGGTCAACTGTTTATCATCACTTACCAAAGTACGGTTTGACCTTTTTCAAACTAGTATATCTTGTTCATTGTCATGACCAGTATCCTTTGTAGTTGTCGCCTAGTCAGATCTTCTACAACATAAAACTTGACTGTAACCTAAAATATGCTCCGTAGTTGTCTCCTAATCAGATCTTATATATCAGAAAATGATACAGGTGAACAATAGAAATTCATTAGAAAGTACGAACCTTGGATCCCTCATTGATCATTCAGAATAAATACTGTGTATAAAATGTCTCAAGAAGAGGCCTTACAAAAATGAGGCTTGTAGAGACGTGCATAATTTCTAAATGTGCTAGAATTCAATAAAATTAATGAAGACGTAAATATATATGGTTTGGCATATCTAGAGTAAAGAAACAAAGAAGAAAGGTAAAGCTAGCCACGTCATCCATGTTTTTGAGCTGTTTGAATCATCTCCAGTTTTAATGGAGAGTTATCATGCTAGTACCAATCAACACATGACACAACATCTAGCAAGGATTGTCTCGATAAATACATGAGTTAAAGGAGGGGATTATGGTAAATACATAGTTGATAAGTGTTGTATATCTATCAAACTACCCTTTGGCATCTTGGGGCCACTTGCCCGGACATAAAAAAACCCAATTTACCCGATGTGTGGGAGATCAAAGATGCAAGGAGTCCACATGCCCCAAGGATTTAACCAAATGCTTAGAGAGGCCTGGATACCTTGGTTATCACCAAATATATATATAAAATAAAATAAAAAATCCTCTATTATCAAGATCAAGTTTTGACAATGCTATCTAAATTAAATGCATCTACCTCAACATTGAATGACGATTAACGAATGAATGATGCAGTGCAAGTAGTTGGTGAGAGGGAGTGGAGGGGAGGAAGAATACAAGACTGATTACTATTAAAGATTAAAAAGGAAACTATCAAGATTTCTTAATCATTCGTAAAAAAAATCTTAATCACTTTATTACCAAAAAAGTAAAATAAAAAATAAACATTAATCATCACTTCATCACTCTCAATCACTTCATTACCATTTTTTTAATCACAACTTCATCACTCACATGTTGATTAGTTTAATTTATGGGTTCGCAAAATTTAGAAGTAAGCCAAATAAGCACTTGATTAGAACTTGTCATTTTTAAAGGAGTCATTATTCCACTTTCCGGTGAAGCAATGAAAAACGACTCTTATTGTGTGGGTTGCCGTGACATCGTCTCTCCGGTTCAATCTCCTTGACAACATTCTACTATTGATTACTTTTATGTGTGTCTCTTCTGTCTATGGTGTGCATCTAAAAAAACCTCTCTGGTTGCCATGAAAAGTTTTTCTCATGATAAAAAATTATTGAAAAATCGTTTTTAAGCTGTTTGGTTGTCATGAAAATTTGGTTTTCTCATTTTTTTTCTCATTACTATTTTCTATCATTTTCTCGTGGGATTTTCTTTTCTATTCTTTTCTTTTCCTTTCTATACAATTCAATTCAAGGCAACTAGATCTCCAAAATGTCCAAAAACTAGCGTTTAGATAAACTTAGTTTTAACAACTTATGACTTCTAGCACTCCAGAAGTCATAAGTCCCTATGTTTTTGCGTTTGGTTTACAAATTAGAAAGTTACTTACACATAAGTCACAAGTAGGAAAGAGAGAGTAGATAATCAACTTATTTAAAGTTGGGATCCAATAGTTTAGGTAGCATTTGGATAAACTTATAAATGACTTTAGACTTAAAGAATAAATTATTTATAATTATAGGGTTCGATCCATCAAAATTTTCGCATAAGTTAATGGTTCAATTTATCTGGTAAAAATTTATGTTGACTTCATTAGAAGCATGGTTCAAAATCTTGTGTAAGATTTATCGGTTTCGCAGGTGAGTGAGACGAAATTGTTATATACTATGAAAAATCAGTGGAAGTCCCATGTCTTGCAGATGTCTCATGATATATGTGACTTTTTTTTTTATCATTTTGCCTTAAAAATGCCCATCAAAATGTGAGACAGACTGTCTTGCATCCTGTGTCTTGCAGTGGAAGAGCTCTTGTATCGCAAGCCTTAAAAACCCAATTTTTTTTATTTATTATTACTAGATTTAGTTTCGATAAGCTAAATCTAAGATTTCACTTGAGTCCATTTTTTTTGAGAAGTTAGATTTGAGTCGGATTGAATGATCGAACCCGAAACCCCAAATCTTAACAAAAACTTCGATAATTTTTTCATTTATTTTTTAATTCTTGTAGATTTTTTATATATTATACATTTGTGATAGATCTACACATTCATGAAAAAAAAAATTTGAAAAAATTTGTTTATCTATTTATTTGTCATAAAAAATAAAAAAATTTAAAAAATGATATGAAATGAGTATTATTTGGTTTAGTTTTTTTTTATATGACATACCACATACCATTTTGCACATAATATGTCTTTTTAGTAGATTTCTAAAAACAATATCTTTTTATGTATTTATTTAATAATTAAAAAATTAAAAAACTTTCAAAAAATAAAAAAGAATTCAGAAAGCATATTTGAACATAATGACACATATAATGTATGTTTATCTTAATTCTACTATGTTTTTTGCATTTTTTAATATTTGTTGTACAAAAATATTAATAAAAAAATTAATTTAAAAAAAAACCCAAAAATTACATCAAACATGTGTTTATGTTCAGTACAAGTGTAGTAGAACATTTTGAATGACATTATTGTTTCAATTATACATTTGTATCATGTACGTGGATTTATAACTTTATTTTATAATGTATAATATTATTTACTTATTTATTAATTTTTAATACTTAAAATTATGTACATGCACAATAATAAGTGTCACAAGGTTTACCAATTTTTAATAAAAAATGATGATTTATAAATTTTTAATAAAAAATGATGATTTATAAGTATTTAATAATGTTTATTATAATATTTTTAAAAATGTTAATTCTCGGTTTCAGACGCTGTCACCCGCAATAAACCACAAGACGCGAGGGCCTGATTCCCGGCGTTTAAACCGAAATTTGCTTGGAAACTTGGGCATTTAACGACCAAAACTGCGTTTCATTCGAGCCCTAAATCGTCTCCCGCCATCTATCTAATTCCCAACCATGCGTTAGTGAGAGAGAGAGATGACGACGAGGACGAATTTCTACAAGAATCCTTCCTACTCTTACAACAAAGATTTCAATCTTTCCTCTGTTCTTCAGAACCTCAGAGGTATTACTCAATTAATGAAGTTATTTTGTATCTTATACTGTAGTTCATCTTCCCCGTTCTCCTCAAAATTTTCTCTTTTCTCTTGGTTTTGTGAAACTTGCTTTTTCCTGCAATTTCTCACTTTCTCAGCGTACAACGCTGCCACCGGGAGCGCTCCTCCGGTCGAGGAACCGCCGTCCGATGATGAGAAGAAGGTTAGTCGTAAACGCCGCCCAGATCCAAGACGAAAACCGGATCGGAAGGAGGGAAATGAAGAAGATGATGACGGAACTCTCTCTCACCAGAGTTACATTGAGAAGAGAAGGCAAGTAATTCCTTCTTTTTCTTTTTTCCGTTTAATCTCAATTTATATGAAATTTTCTGTTTTAGCTCCATTTTTTCGGCTATTATATAATTTATCATCATTTTATCGAGAACACATATCTTGTTTAAACAGCTATCGTTTTTGCATATGTAGGAAAGAAGTCAAGTCCTCTCAAGTTTACCAGGAATTGACTGCAGATGTTTTGGTAATCGTGATTACCTAACGTTCTTTGTTTGCAAAATTTTGTTTGTTTATTCAATTTGTGTTGTTCTGTGAACTAATTTGAGGAGTTCTATGTTCAATTTTGTGGCAGGGAAATCCGAATTCAAGTTTTGAACCCTTGGTGCAATATGAAAGTGGGTTCTTTCAAAATTTATGTGTTCATTGAATTCTTTCGTTTGTTTTCTTATTTGAGTGCACTGCTTCTTGCTCTTGCTTTCTCATCTTTACCCCTTTTCCACCACTTGTGACTGTTATCAGAACTCTGTTAAGTGCTATGTTTATTCTTTTGGATTAAAAATAACAAAATTTGGAAATGAGTTGGATTTAATGTTTTAGTAAAATAGATACAGTTAATGTGAATTGGTTGCCTGGTTGGAACTTGGAACACTAGCAGGCGGTTGGAAGGAGTTATGAAATTTAAACCAAGAATTAAATACATAAAAAATGTCAGCTTGCTTAGTGGGTAAAGTCAGTGATTGTTGACACTTGATACCACCGAAAAAAAGGATATCACTCTGTAAAGGATCATAGTTTAACGTGATCTGCATTCGTAGATATGTAACCTACAGTTTACTGATCCTGCGAATTCAGAACAGATATTAAGTAGTATGTCACTATTAATGGAGAAAGAAAATACTCTTTTAATTTCCTTCTATGGGAGAAAAAAATGTAATAATATAGTGCTGATAATTTATGCCCCAAAGATCTGCTGTGGTAAAGTAGGGTCCAG
>JAOXJP010194780.1:0-26155 GCA_025762735.1 Platanus orientalis
GAGAGAGAGAGAGAGAGCAATTCCAGTTATCTTAACATTTCTTGAAGTTTCATTGAAAATTTTCACTACGACTAACAATGGAATTTTCACATTTTCTATTATTTCAAAACATTCCAGCAAAATTTTTATAACTTCTAAGGCGAAATATCCATTGAAATAAAAAATTTATTCTTTTCTGACAAAGGAGTGGCATATTCATATCCCCTTGGGACTAGATCTTTTCATTTCCTCAGGAAAGGAGACCTAAACTATTTTTCAAAGGGTTATTTTTCATTTGAAAATTTGAGTTTATAAGTTTATTTCTATTCTCCATCTTTGAGAGAGTTTTGGATGACCAGAGTGGTTCTCTAAGGCTTATTTCTAAAGCTTCTTTGATCAATTATGTCAAAATTAATTGACCAGTAACACTCCCAAGACTCGGTAATTCTATGGTTCGTTCGTTTTCCCAATATTGAAGTTCTTTCTCTCTCTCTCTCAAAAAAGAAAAAAAAAAAAAAAAAGCTCTTAGTTCATGTACATGTGTTACTTGTTCGATGTCCAGAAAATCCACCAGATTACTATATTTGGGTAGGGCCTTCAATTATGTCAGCTTGGTTCGTTAAGAATTCTAGGCTCTGGGCTTGGTTCGCTTCCCTTATTGTTGGGCCTATTTCAGGTCCAAGTTTGCAAGCCTACAAAGCCTTTGATCCTAAGCCCGTATCCCAAAATCTAAAGATTAGATGGGAAACTAATAATAAAGCTTGGTATTATCATTTACTATATATAAAATTTAAATTGTAAATATAATATAAATGTCTAAATGAGCCAAGCCAACCCTAGTTGGCTCAGATTCGGCTTTCAATCCAAAAGATTGAACTTAGGCTTTGCTCATGGTGAGCTCACTTCATTAACAGCCCTAATTTTTCCTATGACATTTCTACGTTCAATACTCATCATTTTTTTTTTAGAACTTTTTATAGTGATTTCTGCTTTCCGTGTCTGTAGATTGTTCGACCATTTTGTATCAGTTTGGTATTCTTGAAAAGTTGATATCAGTAAGGATTTGCATTTAAAATTGCCAGTCATTTGTCCCTATCTACGGTTGCTGATTACTTATTCTTCCATAACTAAAGATAGTTTGTGCTGTCCATATAAATCAGCAGCTTATAACTACATTCTAAGTGACTATAGAGCATTATTTCATCATGAATTTTGCTGTCAAGAACTTCCAGCATTTAGGTTTGAAGTTCTGGATAGGGGTGTCCAGTAGCCAAGCTTTACACAACTCATCACAAGAGGAACAGGTTCAGGCTCATCACGAGCCTGAGGTGCCAAGCTCAAGCTCAGCTTACTAAGATCAAGGTGAGCCCGGCTTGGTTCACAGAACTCAAGCTTACTGCTTCAGGCTGGAATCTTAAAGATGAATAGCTCATGAGCCAAGCCTGCTCTTAAAGGCTAAGGATATAACTGGTTGAAACAGGCCCAACAGCCTATATTGTAATAACAAGATATATATACACATTAAATGTTTAAATATATAATATAATAAGTTACTAGCAAGTGAACCCATGCGAGCACAGGTGAATGAAGTAGTAAAATGAAGTGTTAAATGATATTTTAAAAAGAAAAATTATGAGGTGGTTGTTAACTATTAAAAAATTAAAAAGAATTTTATTAGTTGTGATAATGTGAGGAAGTGATGTTAAATTAAAGAAAAATTTAGCAAAAAGAATATGAAATTAAAATATTGATACACCTATTTTAAATCATAAAGAACATAATCATACTAACATATAAAAATAATTAAAACTATAAGTAACATATAATTGTGAAAACAATTAAACAACATCAAAATTGTATTTAATAATATATAACAACAAGATTTAAAGGAAATAAATAAAGAAAGATAGTAAAGACATTTAAAGAAATTGTTTAATTAAAAATTAAATGAGAGAAAAAATATACATATGTGAAATAAGCATGTATAGGAAAGTAATAACCCACACATATGTGGAAGAAACGTGTATAAAAAAGCAATGGGGTTGTCACATCAACATCCTTTAATTTAGTATCTATAAGAAAAATATATAGTAGAAACTGTTTTGAATATGATTTTAAACAAACATAAAAAAAATGTTTTATAAAAGGGAAAAAGAGATAATGAAAAACTCTTTTTTAGAAGATAAGTATAGTAATAAATGTGTAATGAAATAGGAAATTAATGACATAATAATATATAAATTTATTAAACATGAATTTATAGTGACAAATTGGGAAAAGAATTGAATATATAAGACAATAATATATAACCTTCCAATTTAATATAGTAACATGAAAATCTATTACATTGAATATATCATTTTTCAATTTGTAAAATATCCCCTAAATTTATTATAGAAAAATGAAAAGATAAAGGGATTTAATGTAGATAGAAACGTTATGAAAGATTTTTAAGAAAAGTTAGTTAAAAGGAGAGATCATGTGTAATAAGCCTATGTGTGATAGGCATGTGTGAAGGCAAGCACAGGAAAAAAACTTTAAAAAATAAATTATATATATAAAACAAATAAATGAAAATCATTAAAGAGTTTTAAGAAAATAAAATTAGTGGATAATAAATAAAACATTTTTTAGGAAAATAATATGAAAATTTTTAAAAATGAAATGGATATATTATTAACCACCAAATGGAATAAATTGATGCTTAGATAAAAAAAAAAATCTCCTTGAATTATAACATACAAAAGAAATTATATGAGACAGAAAATTTTAGGAAAAAAATAAATAGAATTAGAATGAAATAAATGCATTATCTACATAAATTAATGAAATTGGAAAGGAAGATCAAATGGAATGAGAAAATTTTACAATGTTTATAAAAATTAAAGGTAAACATAAATTCATAAAAAGAAAATGAAAAAAAAAAAAAGATAGGTCACTCATAAGGAAACGTGTGAGAGATGTAGATTTTTCAACAACAAAAAATCCAAGAAAAATAGAGAAAAAAGAACAGTTGTCAACATAGCACCCAACAAAATAATATTTATAATAATAAACAAATAATAAATCATTAAATGAAAAAGTAGTTAAAAATCAAAAATATTTGTCAAAATCAGTATTAAACCTCTAAAAATAAAAGAATTCACAAAAAAAAACCAATTTAATATAATTAAATATGAAATAATGAAAAAATAAAACGTCATCTCTATTAACACATCCACTATTATTACCATAGATAAAAGAGAGACAATTAGAAATAAAAAAACCTAATTGAATGAAATTACTTAAAATAGTTATTTAGAAAAAATAGAAAAATAGGAAGTTTTAGGGGATAAAGAGAGAGACTAAGGTAATGTGAGAGAAAATACAAAAATTTTGAAGGATAAAACATGTGTGAGAGAAGCATATATAGAAAAATGAAAAGTGTATAGAGAAGAATGATGACCACATGAAATAATCCAATACACCCATCAAAATATAATCTTTCTAAAGAATAAAATTGGACAATCAATAAAAAACAGATCTAAATATGAAAAATTATATCTTAATGTGACAAAAAATAACTTTTAAACATATAAATATAAAAAGATTAATGTGATGATATATTGATAAACTCACCTAAAAAAATCAATCAATCAAAATCAGTTGTGAATAGAAACACCAAATCTAGTGATCAATTTCAAATTTCAATCCTAAAATAATATACATAGAATGATGGTTATTAATGAAACTTAAAATAAAAATAAATAGAGATTGTGGATAAAGATAAGACAAATATTGATTTACTTGTAAACAGAGATCAAAAAAGAAATTAAAAACTTGAAAGAAAAAAAAAAGAATAAGAAAAAGTTAATGTTAGAGTTTCATATTAACAAATTAAAAAAAATAGATAATAAAGTTTTTATGAAAAGAGAAAACGTTTGGGATGAATTGAATCAATGCATTAAATTTGTTTTTTTTATTTTATTTTTTAATTTTTTTTATGTATGAACGATTGGAATTCTTAAACATAAAATGTAAGAAATAAATGAGAATATAATTATTTAAAGAAAATGTGTGACATTTGAGGTTTGGATGCTTAGATAAATTACGAAACTTTATGTGCATAATAAATATAATAGGAATGAACACGCTTAAGGTAATTAATTGAAAATAAATTGAAGAATTTAAGTTAGGATCCAATTAGGAATAAAAATAAATACAATTTAATTTTTAATAAGAATTAGGAAAACAGAATATATATGTACAAAGTATTTATGATAATAAAAGTTTTATAGAGATTTTAGGAATTTGATTAGTTAAAGAGTTGGGGAACAAATAAAGGAAAATAAAAATATGAATAAGTTAGCATTAAATATAATTAAGAAAAATAGTAAAATGAAATAATAAGGATGATTAGGTTATTTAACGAAAATAAAAAAGAAAAAAACGTGAATTAATATTAAAGAATATTTAGAGGGAGAGAGAATGGGTAGAAAGATATAGAAACGTTAGGGAGACATTTATGGACGTTATAAAGGATTTTTATGAAAGAAGATGAGACAAAATAGGGAAATAAATAAAGTTTTTCACATGTGTAGTCACCATATGTGTGAAGGGAAGCAAAGAGAGCTGCCACATCAGATTTCTTTGCTTTAGTATATAATATAGACACTAAAATAGTAGCATTTAATGCTACATGGTACCTCCTTGTTGCCCCTTTATCCTCTCTCTCCCAATTCTATCAATTCTTTATTCTTCTTTTCCCCCTCTCCCATTTTTTTGAATTTTTAATGCCATATGTCATATCTTATGTTCTATTCTCTAAATGCTATTAAGACTCCAATTAAAATGGTCTCATTTTCATGTCTATCATCTCTCTCTCTCTCTCTAAATGCCACATGCAATTTCTTACATTTTATTCTCTCTTTTTTAGAGGTATTCTCTAAATGCTATTATTAAATGATGCTAAGAATCCTATAAAAATGGTCTCATTTCCTTTCTTAAGTTCTATCCCTACTCATTAATGAATCCCATTTTCTAAAATCCATCTATCTTCTAAGTTTCCCTATTTTATCATCAATATTTAATTTTTATTTTATTAAATATTATTGGGTATTTAATAGATTCATAAATCAATGTTTGAGGACCTCATTTGTCAATGTTATATTCTTCATGCCTTTATGTATTTTATTTCTCTTTTCCTTATTAAAGTCATATTCCACACACCTCTTATTAAGTTTTGTAATTACAAACTGCTCATTTCCTTTCCCTAACCATCAAATAGAATCTCATTTTTCTAAAACCTCCTTGTCTTTTAAACGTCCCTACATTTATCATTAGTATTTAATTTTTTTGGCATGTATCATTGGTATTTAATAGGTTCATAAATCCTCATTGTAAAAAAAAAAAACTTATAAATTGGTATTGAGGATCTCATTTGTCAATGTTATAGTGGAAGAAAATTTAAAGGTTGTATTTGAAGCTAATGGTGATAAATCACCATGTCCAATTGGGTTCTATGTGTTGTTCTTGGATTGCATCTTTGAATTTTTTTAGACCCAATTAATTGTTTTGGGAGGTGAATGATTTTATGATCAAGTTGAATCAGATTTATTTTTGGGTTAAGATACGTCTTCATTTTTTTTTTTTTAAAGATAAGGAAAATATATTAAGCCATCGAAAGGCAAAACAACATGAGAAATGCTAGCCCGAGGATAACTAACAGCCCAAAGATTGAGGGAAACAACAAACGGACAGACAAAAACCAAAATTACAAGATATAACGCTCCCAATCAAAGATCCAAGAGCTAAAAGGCGGATCCTCCTGCCCAATAAAGAGCTAGTCATAAAGCCTCGATACCATTGCGTCAATCATCATGCGAAAAGTCTGGGCTTTGTCCTAAAAAACCCTCCTGTTTCTCTCCTCTCAAACCACCCAGCAGATAGCCGCCGAAATCAAGAGCCACATACGCCTACCCAAAACAGACCCACCCCCCGAGAATGAGACTTCAAACAAGTCAGGAGGGCCTTAACCAAGATCATATGAACCCACGTCACACCAAATCGACCCAAAAAGAACCATCAAATGGGATCAATCCACGGGTAGTGAATAGATAGATAGCTTGCCATTTTTGCATCGGCTTTGCAAAGATAACACCAATTTGTGATGATCAAACCCCTTTTCTTTAGCTTCTCAATAGTAGGAGTTCCATCCCACCACAATTTCCACAACAAAAACGAGACTTTGAAGGGGATCAAATTGTTCCACACACACTTCCCTGGGTTAGGAGTATCAACCAGATGACAAAGAGCATTGAACATAGATCGGACTGTAAATCCATTCTCCACGTCTAATCTCTAGATGCCGGCGTCCTGAAGCTCCATATTCCCCAACTCATAGTTTTCTAACACCTCTAATAATTTGTCCATCTCCCAAATCTCCCATATTAGCCAAATGATTTAATTGACCTTTCTTTATCCTATTTCTCCCTGTCTTTGATATTGCAATAAGCCATGAGAAGGCTGATAACTACCTTTATTGCTCATAAAAAACATGATGATGAGTAAGATTTAGTTATTCTTGGAAAGGGAGTGGTCGGCTATTTGGTACGAGGAGTTGCAATGTATGTTTCTTAGCTTGCTTCCCTTTCTCTTTCTCTTTGATCTTTTTTTTTTGGTTATCTTCGCCAGTTTGGTGATAATTTGTTTTTTGTTTTCTTTTGAATAAAGACTGCTATCTCTCTCTCTCTTTCTCAAAAAAAAAAAAAAGATCTTTGTTCTTCTTATGTAATATTGATTGTTTCATGCTTACATTTTTTCTAAGATTTTTTTAATGCGTTGTTCAATCTCACTTCCCCCCCTTCCAAATCCTTGTTATATTCAAAAATTTATTACATGCATTTTAGTTTTATTTTGGACTAATATTTCTATTTTGGTGATGTAAATGACAAGACAATATAAGTAGATATACAATAGGAGAAATAATATTATTTCAAGTGACAAAAGTGATTCACATAACTTAATTTGTATACACACCACTCTTTAAAATTTATAAATAGAATCCTAACCAGTACGGTGAGGGCATTGCTATTATTACCTCATGGTGTTTGGGAGAATTTCAAACTATTCGATATTTTGAAACCTTGACAAGTCTTATATATGATTTACAATAATCTTTTGAAATTTCTTGATATTTTATAGATTTCAAATGGAACCTTGATTTATGATGATGTTCTTAGATATGTCATGAGAATTGATGGGAGACACATTTGCTTTGCTCCACCTAAAGATCACAAATGAAAGATGATGTGTGTGTGTGTGTATGCTGGCTGGCCCAAAAAATGAGATAAATAAAAAATGTTTGTGATCATTCCAATTGTCTTGTTTCAATGGTAGATCTCCTCAATCATATACATGGTGCACATTAAAGAGATGGAACATAATCTTACCTTTGGAATTTAAACATGACATTCTACTGTAATCAAATGATTATGACCATCTTATATAGCATAAAATTTGGAACAATCTCTCTCTCTCTCTCTCTCTCTCTCTCTCTCTCTCTCGCACACACACACACATACAAATAAAAAAAAATGCATAATCTACTTGAACAGGGAATATTTCAGAAAGAGATACAATTACAAAAAGCTTCAATGAACTTAGAGAATGTGTTGATTTATTCTTCCCCCTTCAATTTATGAAAGAGAAATGCTTTTCACATTATGATTTGGAATAGAGGGATTTAAACACATATTTGTTTATTGGCTTCTAATAGGTTGGGTGTGTAAGACCATGGTTGTTAGGATCTTGATCCGGATCATAGGATCACACGATCCTACGATCCTATGATCCTAAATCATCCAATTGATATGAGTCCTTACCAAAATCTTAGATTATAGGATCGTCGTAGGATCTCATCCTAGATTGTGGGATCTTAAGATCCTATGATCCAAAATCATTTAAGTGACCCTGATCGATTCTATTATGATCCTACAAAAAAGCACATGCTTTATAATTTTTTTCTGGATAAATACATTTTTTATAATTATAAAACACTAAAGCTTAATAAAAAACCCTAATTATAAATACTAATTACTTCATTTAGGTTAAACGATTACAGAAAATAATTAGTGAATACAAACTCTTTATTTCCAAATTGCTCACATTGTTTTGTTTCTTTTATTGCAAAGTTCAATTATTCAAGTTGAGCAAAGCCAACCAACCCTTGTAACTTGTCCTATTCAGTTGTTCTTCAATCAAAATTCAAGAGTAGAACTCGTTATGATAGACATAGACAATACTTAAGCCAATGCTAGTTTGATTGGATTTATCATATTCTAATGACATCATATCGTAGGTGGAGTTTCAAGTTGAGTAGAGGCAACCATAATCCCGTTTCTTTTCACAAGGTGAACCCATCCCATCTGAGAGTGAAACACCTCCCTTTACATGAACAACTAAAGAATGAATAAGTTACGAATTTTGTTTTTAACCGTAGTAAAAAACGATTGAAATATGAACCATCTAGTATGAATCTGCTTAATTAATTTAATATGCTTTGTTATTATGGTGTTTGAACTTTGAAAACATTGTAATTTGATACTTGGTAGCTCATTAATTTACTTCTTGGGTAATTTGTTTTGAAAAAAGTATAATATTTAATAGTTAAAAGAGAAAAAAAGTAAAGAAGTTGTACTATATTAAATTGTATTAATTTTCTTTTAATTATTTTAATGATTCTTTAAAATGTATTATTATTACCAATGGTTTTCCCCTTTATTTTTTACGAAAAGTAGAATCTTATGATCCTCGATCTGATCCATGAAACCTCCCATCAATCCTATGTAGGATCTCGATTTTAACAAGTTTGTATAAGACTGGCCCTTGGTCCTAAATGGCCCTTATGGGGCTTTGAAATCAATTTCTTGTCACAAATGTTAGGCAAGGAGTTGGTAGCTCTGGTTGACCCTGTTGCTACTGTAGGGATGCTAATATCTGATTATTATCCATATTTGGTTTATATTCATGTCCGTTTAAAGTAAATATGAGTCTATATGTATCTGATTCAATTAAATATTCGTTTGTTTAAAAAGATCCAATTAATAAAAAAACAACTTATGGATACATATACATTCATTCTGACTAAATATTGACTGATTTAAATCAATAGTTATATAGGTTACGTTACTTCATACATGCTTTTAACATTAACCCTAACTCATTGCCTAACCTAATGGATTAAAAATATCTGATTATAAACGAACCAAATACGGCCCCTACATGATTAGCAGTCATTAGATAGTAACAAAAGTATAAAAAGTGCCACTTTTCCACAAAAAACTGATGCTGCCCAGGATCGAACTGGAGACCTTTAGTGTGTAAGACTAACGTGATAACCACTACACCACAGCATCTAATCTTATTTAGTGATAACAATAAAAGCTACAAATTTATACATAAAACAACACAAAAGCCTTCAATTTTTTTTTTTTTCTTTTCTTTTTGGTAATTAGCTTAATCTGCAAGTTGCGCTGGAAAATTGAAATTTTGTCGTCAAAATTTGTCATTTGCGAAGAAATCCTACAGAAGACAACGCTACAAATAACGCGATTCAATTGTCAACACCTCTATAATTTTTATCTTTATTTTTATGGAAGCGTGTTCCATTAAAAACCCTCATTTTCTATACTTGGAGATTGCTTGAACTCGATAAAACGTCCGTCCCTTTGTTTGCTTCTATACTAAGAATTGCAAGGTACTTATACTGAAAAAAGTATTGAACTTTCATTTTTCATCAACCTCCTAAATCACCCTGTTCTTGGAGGTTTCTCGATTTACAGTTGGGCGTTCTGCAATTGGGAGCGATGGGGAGGATGGTGAAGAGTTGCCTCCAGTCGCTGCTGAAGCTCGTGAATTTGATATTGGGGATGGTTGGGTTGGCCATGATTCTGTACTCTTTGTGGTTGTTTAGGTTTTGGCAGAGACACATGGATGGGTCTTCCTTGGGGGATTCCAATTCTCCCCCTCCATGGTAAGCTTCCTCTTCCATAAAGTTCCCTCCTTTCTCTCTTTCCCTTCATTTTTCTACTCTTTTAATTTCTTTTTGGTTGATTGTGGATTCTATAATCTTTTGTTTTTCTTTTCTAAGATGGGCAAATGAGCTTTGCAGTTTGATTTTATTTTTATGTGTCTAGTTTTTTCTATTTCCTTTTCGATTAATTTCCTTTATTTATTTATTTATTTATTGTATTGGAAGAATTTGTTATCTAAATATGGCTCCATCTCAGTTACTTTTTGCCTTGCTTGAATGAATCTTTTGTTTTGTTGAATTGCAGTTTGACTAGGAGATAGTGGGTGTGTTAATTCTTTGTGTTGGGTGGGGAAATGGGTGCTTTTGGATTCTTTTCTGCAATTGCTTTTTTGCTTTCATGAATTGCCTTTTGTTAATGAGATTATTTTAGTCGATTTTTGTGAATAATGGGTGATTAGGTGCGTCCTGGATGTTTGGTTGATGAATTAATTGGGGCTGCATTGATTCCAAATTGGGTGTTTTAAATTGCTTCTTTGTGAATGAGAATATAGCCCTTTTTCTTAGTAGTGCTGCTTTATTGTCTGTGTCGGGTTTGGATGCTTTATTCTTTAAGTACAATCTGGAGGACACTGGTTCTTTGGTTACAGGTTGATTAAAAGGGTAGCACGTCTGCCTGGTTTCTTTTTTATGGAGATCAGTTTTTTAATGCTGAAGTGAAGGAATTATGCTTTAGACAGTTGTAGACCTCACATTAACTTTGGTTGAATTATGATTAATTGGATGTAGTTTCTTCTGGAGAAAATGATTAGTTTTGCTCATTCTTTCTATGCATTCTTGTCTTCTGCTGATGTTATCTCTATTTCTTTTATTCTAAAATCAAATTAAACCATTTTCTTCTCATATATGCAGGTTTATCTATGCTTTTCTAGGCCTTGGAATCATCTTCTGTGTGATCACATGTTCTGGTCATATTGCCGCAGAGACTGCAAACAGTCATTGCCTATCTTGTGTATCCTTTTTATGCATTCATTGCACTGAAGATGATCACCAGCTTTTGTATTACACTCTCTAATTTATGTTTCGGGTCCATAGGTTTAGGACTCTTTCAAGTTGAGTTATTAGAGGCTGTTGGATCTACCACTTGGATTAAGAGTCTTGGCCTTGTCCAATTTAAACACCTAAAGAAATCAAGAAAATATATCATTGACTGTTTGTAGAGGAACTGATTTGAGGAGGATAATCAGTTACTGTTTTTGTTTTATTATTATGATACTACATGGTGTCTACTGTACATAGGGTGCATATATCTCATCCATCCTTACCATCTAGTAGTTGGCCCATCTTGGAAAAATAAAGCTCACAAATCAGTCATAACCATCTAATAGTTTATGGTCAGAAAAAAGTATGGACAGTTCAGGGGAAAATCCATTTATTGCATATTAAATTGGTATTTGAGACTGGAATTCTTCTCTGTGGGGTCTATGGATTAGTTTTTGTAGGAATCCTTTCCTGTGTACCATGTGCATGGTAGATAACCTATGAAGTCGTACATGTGATACTGCATAGAATCCTGTCATTTCTTTCATGAAGTATATAAAAGCATGCTGATGATTTTACACCTAGCCCAGTAAAGATTGAGCATTTTTTCCTTCTCTCTCTCATCTTCATTGGTTGCTTAACTAAGCTAAATATCATTCTTTAATGGTTGACATTGGCGTGCTTCCTGTTTTGTGGTAATACTTAGAAGAGAATAGTTACAATCTAATTGACCCCGCCTAAGTGATCACTTGTGCCCGAAAAGAAAAGTTGTTCAGATGATAGTCACCATCCCCCCCTTTCATAATCTGTTAACCAGTCAGGGAAAGAAAAAATATAGTGAAAGGTTGAAAAAAAAAAGTTTGGACTGAATTAATTTGACTGGAGATATCCTGGTGCACTTTCATGTTGGGTGTGTACACCAAAGGCATAGGGATGAAGGGAATTCTCATCTTCTCAAAAATATCCTTGGTTTCCTGGTAGAAATCACTTTTATATATTCTGTTGGATACAAAACATAGGTTATTTGATATTATCTTAGATGTTATACAAGGATGCTTTATGGTTACTCTTGCTTCCTGAATATGTTTTAAAATCATATGCCTCTCCTGTTTTGCTGCTTTTTTTTCTTCATGCAATTGGGACTGGAGTGCGACTACATCGACAGAGATAACTAATGCATTAATGATGAAGTCTGAATAGATGTTACCTTTCATTTTACAAGTGAATGTTCAAGTAGTTTAAGGTTTTTGCAGTGTTGACAGAGTTCTAGCATCTGATCCACAATGAGATGGAACTCCATAGGCTTTTCTCATGTGTCTTCATTTTCAGAGAACTGGTTTATCTTAATTGTTGAAGCATTGCATAACATAATCGCAAGTAGCATAATGAGACTACTCTTTTGTTTTTGATAAGTGGCAATGCTAGATGCTCAATGGCATATTATAAATAAACCAATTTTAATTGAAAATTTTGCGTATGGTTGATTTGTCCATATCTTTTAAAGTGATTTAGTAAGTGATAAAAATATTGGGAAGGAAAAATTATATAAATAGGTTTCCGTAGCTTTTATAAGCAATTACTTTGTTACTTACCATAAGATATTCTAAGAAACATGAATTCACCCTCAGTTCCATAAAACTCTGGTGTACTATGTAGAATATTGAATATTTTGCTGACCTTAAACGGGTGCAGTATATGGTGTTTGTCTTCTTGCTTCTTCTGCTGGAGGCCACAGTGACTGGAGATATTTTTTTAAACAGTAACTGGGAGGAGGTATATAGTCTTTACAAGCTCTTTCTGTCATTTTCACACCCTCTATGTTACTTATTAGAAAAATATATAGTAGTTGTTCTGATTTGGTTTGATCCTGCATCAGGATTTCCCTGAGGATCCTACTGGAAGGTTTGACGAGTTGATAGATTTTATAAAATCAAACTTTGATATTTGCAAATGGATAGGCTTGGTAGTTGTGTCTGCACAGGTATTTGTATGTTTCATTTATTTCACTTTTATTTTAATTTGTATACTAATGTCCAGCTTGGAAATTTGGCTTTCACTCCCCCCAAAAATCTGAAATTTATCTTTAGTTTGGAGACCCCTCAAGCGAGTGGCAGCTGTGCATTGATGTCAAGGAAGAGGGCCAGCCACTCCAATGGGTCCCAACTTGGTGAACTGGTCAAGATCAACCCAATCAATCTAGAAAAGAACTTAACCTATTGGATGACTACAATTATCGGACTGAGTTCACATATGACCCATTGAATGGATGGGGGGGGGGGACTTGCCTGCATATCTGTTATGTTCCAATTGCACCCAATCTATTACACTCATACTGGTGATGTTCCTAAGGTTTCAATATCAACAGTATTGTGGTTGCTTTGACTTGAATATATCACTAACCTGTTTGGGAAAATGCCCTGTGCATCTGAAAAGTTATTTACATGAGTTCCCCAAATAATGGGGCTGGGCACCTCCTGTGTCTGCTGTCACCCAAGAAATTGTTTACATTTAATGTATGGTTTGAAGTCCTTTCATATTTTCTTGGCCCTATGCGAGTGATCATCCTTTATCTGCAGGGGATATCAATCTTATTGGCCATGGTTCTCAAAGCACTTGGGCCAAATCAAGAAAGATACTATGATAGTGACAATGACTATGCTCCAGTCAGGCTTCCACTAATACAGAATCCTGTTCAGCCAAATCCATATGTTGTTGTCGAGCCTCGCTACGCTCCCAAGAGTGACGTCTGGAATGCAAGGATTCAAGAGAAGGTGTGTTCGCTCAATCTCTACTATCCCTTGCATGATTGGCTGGCTGGGGTTTTTTTCATTCATGGTGTATGATTTTCTCATTGAACATTGCATAGTTTTCTTATTGGGTATTTTTTTTTCCATCAGACAAACATGTGAAATTGTATCAAGGGGGCAGATCATCGAATGGAAAGGTGTCATTGGGGTATATCAACTGCTTTGTTAGTGAAGGACTCTTCTCCCAAGTGAGGATCTGAAATTGAAGATGGAGATGTGTTGGATGTGATTATTAAGGTCAAGTAGTGTCGGGTATATATGTGCATAGCTGCAACTGCCTTGATTGTTTTCAATAAAACTCAAGAGTTTCAAAAGTTATATGTGAAAACTGTATGATAATTACACAGCATATATCTGGATAGCTTTCAAGTTTTGAATTGTCGTCCATCATTTACACCTCATTTCCTGCTGGCTGTAAATATTGAAGGATGATGTATATCTACATTCGTGGCACTTGGATCTCTAAATGGAATCAATTACATGCCCTAGTTATTTGAAATTTGACTATTTTAACCTACAATCGCAACCTAATGAACATAGCCCAAAGATCTCACATGGATTAAAATGATCTCATCCATCATTTCTTGGGGATGCATCTAATAGTTTACTGAGTTTGATATTAGTTTATCCAACATTCTGCCATGTACATTCCAGAGATTGTTTATGTAAGCATGTTCAAATAGCTATGCTATGAACCAACAAACCATTTCAACCATGTTTGAGCCATGGTCAGTTTGAATCAATAGTAGGCCGACAGTCCACAAAAGTTTTTGCATTACAGAATAAATCGGGTGTATTCATAGAGCTGCAATGAGTGATTCATCAACAGATTTTTAGTTCTACAATCCATACATGAAATTCTCATTGATCTTCTGATCCAACTAGGTGAGATTTAGCCGCCGGGGGTAGAGTAGCTTATTCATTGGTTAGTGATTGCTGATTGCCTAGTGATTGCTGATTGCCTGCTTAATTAGTCCATCAAAAAGTTCTAAATTATTAATTTATTCCATCCGCAAAATATAAACAAATAAACAAAGCTATCTATGTGTATTCCATGTCACCATTATGGATTAAAGAAAGGGAAATTTTTGGCAGACTAAGTTCAGCTAGGTAGCTGACCCCATATAATTTCATGCCATGTGGCATGGATGGGAAACAACTAGTTGTACTGATGCAATATATTACAACTTTGATACCAATCTGATGTAGGGCAGTCTTAAGATTTATAAAATCTTGTTTATGTGGGCCCAAATAGTAGTATTGCAGAAGATAGGATAAAATGTGAGAAACCATTAACAGATTGTAGGAACACCCAAGTTACTTTAATTGTAGAAAAGAATTAAAGACAGAAGGATAAGAAACAAAAGTTTTAGAAGGAATTAGCTAAGAAAGAGGGAGAAAATGGAAGAAAGAGGGATGTTCTAGGATTCTAGAATTTTAGGGTATAATTGTGAATTTACCAAAATATCCCTCCAGACAAGTAAAAAATTCCGGTGAGGCTTTTCTACGCTAGGTGTAGAAAACACCTAGGTCAAGGGGCGGCAACATCAGTGTCAGAAGTGAATTACACTTGCCCCCAAAAAGTGAATCACTTTCGGTGCTGATGTTTCTGCCTGTTTGACCCTTGGCGGAGGTTAGGGGTCAGTGTATAAAATCCAAGCCCCAAAAACTCTGTATTTTTGCAGGGTGTCAGATATGTATAAAGGACATTCCCATGCAAAATTTCATAAGATTCTGATAACTAGTATATGAAAATATAATTCAATGAGGTACATGTCTCCCTCTTTCTCGAATTTAAAATTTCATAATTGGGTTTTGAATGGGATGCTATTGTATTTCATAAGGGCGGCTGTAGGGGGGCCTTGTGTCTTTCACGTATAGCTCTCTCTTGGTTTCTTTTTAATGAAAATTTTACCTTATTTATCAAAAAAATATATATATAAAAAGAACAGTCAGTAGTGTTACCTTAATAAAGATAACATAACACAAGTAATGTTTCTGGATCAGAAACTTGGTAGAAAGGGAGGGGAATTAAAAGGATTTAGGGGGAAAAGAAGGGGAAGAAATCTCTGAGATAGGGAATTCTAGGGGACTATTTTACTGGTATAGGCAACCCAATTTTTTTGTTAAAACTGAGCTAAGGTGCTTAAAAGGAGATATAAAGAACAAGGACTTCAACAAAAGAATATTAATAGAGTTCATAGATTTTAAATGAGGATTCTACTGGAGAAATAAATTTGCAAACAAAGAAGTGAATGCCTTTTAAAAGGGTTTGCAAGGAGGGTCTAGAAGTTGCTCCAGGAACCCGGTTGAGAGTCTTATATTCTACATTCCAAATACTCAAGCCAAAAAACTGAATCTTCACTTAATAATGATGTTGCAACAGGAAGTGTAATGGAGATACAGAAAGAAGCAGAAGAGGGACAAATTCAAGGAGATAGTAAAATAATAGATAGAAGAGGAGACAAGAGAAGTTAAAAGAATGAGAAAAGAAGATAGGGATATAACCCTAGAGAGGGGGGATCCACACAGCTACACCATAGGAAAGGGGGATAGGAATGACATAACCCAATTCAAAATTAATTCCATGTCTACTTTATTCAAGTCATTGGGGTGCCTTTAAATAGGTTTACAAATTCACAAATATAGAAGACTTGGACTTAAGACTTATTAAAAACCAATTTTCCTAAAATCTAAGACTTTTAAAAACCTCTTTAAAAGGAACTGTCGGCCAACCTTATTTGAGAGCCCCACATGTTGACTTTAAGACCCAAATAAGGACAAAAAAAATGTCTAGCTGTCGACCACTCTTATAAATCCCTAAAATACCCTTGGCACTATTAGACTTATTACAAAATTACCCTTGCCTGTAAAAACTTAAACAACCCATTGTACAAAAAAACCTTATTACATATGTATCCCAACCCCTAGAACACCTTAATTAAACCACACATTACACACATCTTGTGTCTCACTCTCTTGTGTGGTGGCACATACAAGACCCTCTTCATAACCACATTATTCTCCTAGGGTGGGGAGAGTATAAGCACTTATAACAAAATGTGATGTAGGGAACCTAGGGCTTATAAAATCTTGTTGGTATGGGTCCAAGTAGTTGCAAAAGCAAAGACATAATTTAAAGAAACTAAGAATAGACTATAAACACACCCAAATAATTCCAAAATTAAGAAGGAGATGAAGGTAATGAAGGGGAATTAAAACATAAGATTTAAGATAGAATAGATGAGGAAAGAAGGAAGAAGCGATAAGAGAAGGATCTATTTAGGGTTTCTAGAATTTCTTGGTAGAATCGTAAAATTACCATAATACTCTACATACATGTACGAATTTTATGACAATTTATAGGGTAGTATATGGGTCTAAAATTGATCTCCATGTAAAATTTCAACTAATTTTGATCATTAAAAGTATATAAAACACATGAAATATTAGTCTACAATAAACTTTTTATAAGAAAACCTAAAACAGGGAATAGTTTCTCGATAAGAAACTTAGTAAAATGGAGGAGATGAAAGAGGAATTTGAGGGAGAATGGGAAGAGGATGGGGAAGAAAACCCTAAAAGAAAAACACATAAAAACTTACTTTTAGATGGGAAATTTTTGTAAAAGGTATTACCTGAAAAACTCCATTGTATGTAAAACTTATTCTATAGATTCCTAGGATTCCAATAGATTGTATATGCAAAATTGATGATGTTCCAGCAAAAAAAAATGAGAGAGAAATAGAAGAACGAATAGATAGTAGAAGGAGCAAGAATAAGCAAGGAAAAGGAAGAAGATGATAGGAGAAGAAAAGAAAAAGAAAAAGAAGAAGGAAAAGGAAACTCAACAACTAAACTGATTAGGAGCAGAAAAAAAAGGGACTAGAGATACAACCTTAGGGTTTTTAATGGCTATAACCAATAAAGGAGAGGGGGAAACCTAATTTTTCTTTATTCAATCCATGTCTACTTTACTCCAGCCGTTGGGGTGCCTTTAAATAAGCTTACAAATTCAAAAATATAGAAAAAACTTAAAATCGAAACTCCTAGACTTAGGACCTAAGACTTGCTAAAACAATGACTTACTAAAAATCAACTTTCCTAAAATCTAAGACTTTCAGAAACCTCTCTAAAGGGAGCTGTTGACTAGCCTTATAAATCCCTAAAATACCTTTGGCATTATTGGCATTATTACAAAAATACCTTTATATGTAAAAATCTAAACTATCCATGACACAAAAGGCCTTATTACATATGTATCCCAACCCGTAGAAGTCCCTAATTAAACCACACATTGTACACATCTTGTATCTCACTCTCTTGTGTGGTGGCACATACAAGAACCTCTTCACAATATCCACATCATGTACCAAAGGTTCTCTCTTTCACACACACACAGAGGGGTACGAATAAGAAATATTGTCTCACATCTTTGATATGGTGCAATGGTATTAGTTGCTTCGTTTCATGAGCATTTGTCTTGATACTTTGGTTCACTCTAAGTTGCTCTTTTAGTTAATAATTCATATATGTATTATACTATGCCAATGATACCACAGCCCTGATACTAAAGGAAGAAATTGTTTTGTGATGAAAACATGTATGTAGTATCCATGACGAATAATAAACTGACACGTGTTGCGTTGGGGGTTTAAAATGTCCAAAAAAGTGTTCAGATGAAACAGTAAGTATTCTAAAAGGGACACCAAATTATAAAATAAAAAAAAAAGACACATCATGTGTCAATTAATGGCATGCCTACAGAGGTCTATGTCAACATAGACAATCATTCTCTGACACTAAAATATACCCATAATACAAATTGCAAGCTAAGGATCATGACAGCATGGTGAAAGTTGTATATCACTGTGGTCAACTAACTCCATGGCTTAATGGTTGATCCAACAACAACAATAAAGCCTTAACCCAACTACTTAGGGTCAACTACATGAATCATAGTTGATCAATGATCATTGAATAGTTACTATTATGAATCCCATATGATTAGACAACCATTTCTCCTTCATCTACTTTCATGAGATGAGATGCAATTTGAAAACATCATAAATGAGTTGTGTAGTCTTGAAATGATGAAGTTAGGAAGTTGTTGGTGGTTTTTTCACCTTGTCCTAGGTTCAGGTAAACCGTGTGGTTAAAGTGGGTTCGGTTCACGCCTCAATTAAGAGGATTTTTCAAACAACGAATATTAAAGGAATTGACAAATGCATGAAATGAATATAATAATAGCAGTAGCAAATTCATAAACTTACAAATGCCATTTTCTTGATTTTGCAATCACTTCCCGAGGATGCTTAATCTGCATTACAGAAAAACTTTTGATCTTTTTACAATTAATGCAATCACTACTTTATCTCTACACTCTTACTCCTACTCCTAAGGAATATAAAAAGATAAGATTTGATTTGATGATTGATGATCATTTTTTCCACCAACCTCTATTATTTAACTTAGTCTCTTATCATTGATAAGGGAATGAATCGAGTCGTGGATGATTTCTTTGTTCCCATGACTATGAAATTTCCATCCAGAGGTCCAAAAGTGATCTTGGATAGAGCAATGGAAAACACTTTGCGTGATCATGTTGGCATGAAATACATATGGTGAGCTACAACAACAGTTAGAGAGCCTAACATAGCTAATGGTACGCGCGGAATTTAGTAATTCTTCTATGGAAGCATCTGGCTTTTGAAGCCAAAGCTTCCACCCTACGTGGAAAATTTCGCATTCTTCGGCCTCTCTTCTTTCTTGCTAAGGTGGTTCCTGGTCAGTTCCGAGATTCTAGGGATTGGCCTCTCCCACGGGATGGGCATCCCGATCTCAATTAATATGAGCCTCTTCCCCTAGGGGGGAAGTTGAGATTGAGGAGTGGTCTCAAAGGGCGGACACCGCTTCCTCCGGTTCCAACTAGAAGAGCCAGAAGAGGTTCATGTTTCCTTTGTTGAAGTAAGATCAAATGATTTGATTCAAGATTTCATAAGAATGGACATAATGAAGCCCAGTATTTCGCATACCAGAAAAAACAATGATCCGGCAGGTTCAGGATTGATCCTTGATAATGGATCAGATCACACCAATATAAATCCTTTTTATTCCAAGGCAAGGATTCAACAATCACTTAGTTGACACCAATGAACTCTTCGTACATTTGTTGAATAGCAATAAGGAATGCTAATTTTTGATAATTTTTTCATCATCAGATTGTTCTCAAATGGGTCCATTCAACGCTTTTCCCAAAGGCTTGATTCCGACCGCCCAACGACCTATAATATACTCCTTCCTAACAATGATAGAAGACTATCTTTTGTCCATAATAGCTAGGAAATGCCCTATTGAAACAATCATGAAGGGTCCCTACTATAACTATAGAAGAGTAGATGCTTTCACCACCTAAGTGGCTTCTTTCGAGGAAGTAGCTGAAAAGACAAAAGCTATAAGAAGACCCAACAACAAACCACCCCACGCCCAAAAGAGGAAGGTGACTTACCAACTTCTTAGTCAACTAGTCTTTAAGTCAAGGTCAGGCAAGACAGTGGTAAGGAAGTAGTTAAGCAATCACCAAGTCGTTTCACTCGAGTACCTTTCAACCAGGAGTCCTATTGAAGAAGCTCACATTTTTCACTTTTTTTTTATTGGAGTAGGGTTTTATTTATAGGAATAGGTGCTACCGAACTAGCAAGTGCCCCCGCCAAGCGTAGACACTCATTTATGGGCAAGTTGTTTAGGAATTGATATCAAAACAGACTTCCCGGACCTCTACTCGATGAAACATTTTTCCTCCAAGAACCTACAAACTTTCTATGATCATTATACATAATATCATTGTGTGCAAGTTGTAGAAAAAGCTACCAAACAAGGAGTCTGTTGTTGGCGAAATCCATTGTTAAAGAATCTTCCCTTTCAGTTATCCATGGCACTTAGGGAAGCGGAGGCATGAGAATGCTGAACGGACCCATATATATAGGAACGGAAACAAAATCACCTTGATACTCAACCGGATCGAGCCCGAGATCTTCTTGAAAATAGGAAGATCTAGGATAGGCGGCCAACCTCCTGGAGAGAGCAATGTACATGGATGATTCAAGAATAAATATCATTACATTACTTTAATTCGGAGTTCTTAGTTACTTTGACTAGATGCAACTTATTGATGGAATAGTAAAAAGTCATAATTCATTGGTTGATTGTATCATTAACCATTTCTTTATTTTGGTGCAAGGAGCTTATCATGAACCCACTTATTTCTGTCACTTCCGTTATTGCTGTTGGATTGGCTGTAGGGCTTTCTTCTATTGAACCTAGAGTTGGTCAAGGTACTATTGCGGGCCAAGCCGTAGAAAGTATCTCAAGACAACCAGGGGCAGAGGGTAAAATACGAGGTACTTTATTGCTTAGTTTGGCTTTTATGGAAGCTTTAACAATTTATGGATTAGTCGTGTCATTAGCACTTTGGGAGGGGAACAACAACTGGAAACAGCTACAAGTACCTCATAAGCTGAGGAACAAAAGGAGGAATCTGCCTGAGGAGGGGCTCGCATATGATTAGCTAGTTGGTAAGGCAATAACTTACCAAAGCGATGATCAATAGTTGGTCCGAGAGGATGATCAACCACATTGGGATTGAGACACGTCCCAGACTCCTACTAGAGGCAGTAATGGGGAATTTTCCACAATGGGCAAAATCCTGATGGAGTAGCATGATGCTTGTATTGCACTCCCACAACCCCGTTTTCACGATTTAGGTTACTCCCATTTAGCTCACCGTTACTATAGGAATTACTTTTGCTTTCTTTTCCCCTAAGTACTAAGATGTTTCAGTTCACCGGGTTGTCTCTTATCTTTCCATGGATTCAGTAGCAATTCGAAAGGTTTACCTATTCTGGAATCTCCAAATCTATGCTTATTTTCAACTCTCCAAAGCATTTCATCGCTTACTGTGCCCTTCCTCATCTCTGGGTTAGTCGTAGACAAACTTTACTTAGAGAGGGCTTTCAGGCTAGTGAAAGTAAGAATGAATACTGCTTGTTGACTATGGAGTAGTTAATCCAACTTTGCTTTCCATATAGGGGGGTTGTTAGGGCTTTGCTTAGAGAATCTCTCTTGAAAGTCCCAACACTCACTGATAGCATTAATTAACGGAGAATAGTTTAGGGGTCAAGTCTTTCTGACTAGTGCCGAGAACTTTAACAAGTAAGTGCTAGTGAAAGTAAGAACTAAAAGTGAGCCCAGAAGAGTGAGTGGACAAAGCCTACCATTCAAGTATAGTTCAAGGTTGAACCACTTTTCCTCTCTATTCATTCTCAGTTTGATCCTACACAATTCCTCTTTCCCCAAGCAAGGGCTGGTGGGCTAATAACCTATTAATGTTCTCATGATCTCATTTGTTCTAACAGTGGAAACCTTGGAGAATCCATTATCCTCTGTTGCTACTCTATACCCTATAAGGACCCAACGGAACAAATAAATACCTATAATGAGTTGAATGAAAGTCAGATTCAAAGGGGGTTTGGAGGGGACCTGACCTTTAATACAATTATTTGGCAGTCAAAGATGATCCTGAGTACATGACCATGTTCTAGAGAACTCTATCTCAAAACCGTCATTAATGGCCTTAGCACATAAACCATCATTACCTTTTTCCTTGATTATTGAACTGTCAGTTATTTCTTGTATTGTGGGACACATGTCTATCAATCAACACTATCTGCCCTCTTCATCTTCTTGAAATGTGTCAGTTCCATAGTCGTTACTTCCTCGAGAATGATCACGAGCCACGTGTCTTCTTCTTAATGGCTATATTCAAAAAAGGATAAACAAAAGTCTAAATGCAAATGGGATGCATAGCTAGCCATAAAATTTTGCAAACTAAGTAAATGTTCCATGTCAAGGTATAGGTTTAGACTACAACATGCACAAAGTATGGGAAGAAAGAACGAATAAGCATTGAAAGAATAAGAAAGAAAACAAAGGGTATAATTGAGGGGTGGGGACAAATCAAATAAAATCAAGTCTCTCTATTTGCATGTCACATTGTCAAGGTATAGACCTTGGGTTGCAAATCACATTGCATTTCCCATAAGGTGAATTTAATGAAGAGGGGATAATATAAACCCTACTTACCACTTTTGCAATGATAAAAATGAAACAATATTAAGCGGGATGGTAATATGCTCTGAGAAAAGAAAGATTTGGTTTGCTTCACCCTTATCTTTAAGAGCTAATGAAATTGAAAATGATAATTATAGATTTTATGATTGGATGAAGAATTGGTTGATGTTACTAAATGTTAAGAATAATGATAAAAAGTGGTTATGTGAATATGTTGCTATTATATGCTAGCATATTTTGAAAAATAGGAATTTAGTGTTATTTGGAAACAAAAATTTAAATGAAATTAATTATGGAAAGTGCTTATAGATTGAAAAGGGAGCTAGAACAAATAAACCCTTCTCTGACACAAAGGGAAAATGATAAATGTCAAGTTCACTGAAATCCTCCATAGGGAAAATGGAAAGCGGGAATGAGAATCATAATCAGAGATGCCAAATGAGTAGTCATAACAAGAACTGAAAGAAGAATATGTTAAAGTATTGTGTTCGAGGGCTTATATGTAATAAGGGTACTATATACCCATATAGCTTTAGTATACCGTATGTAATGTATATAGAATACTTTTTAATATAAATATCAACCATGTATATGACCAGACAACTCATACAATTGATCCAATCACATATTCTTCTCTCACTCATTCTCTTTTCTCCTCTTCCTTCTTCCTCCCACACAGAAATTAGCTCTAGGAACAAGATTTTATCTTGTTGATGTTTGGAGACCTTCCCCCACTACTTCTCTTTTTGGATTTTGATATTTTGTTTCATTTGTTAATGATTATTCAAGATGTACACGAGTATATTTGATTAAAACAAAAGGAGAAGTTTCTTCAATATTTCATACCTTTCACAGGATGGTTTAGACTTAATTTGGTACATCCATTAAAGTTCTCATATTTGATAATGGGGGAGAGTACATCTCCTCTCAGTTGCAAAAGTACTTGACAGAATGCGGCCTCATACATTAAACATCGTGTGTTCAAACTTCTCAACAGAATGTTGTTGCTGAACGCAAAAATCACCACTTATTGGAAATGACACGGTCTCTCTTATTTGGTATGAATGTCCCTAAAACCTTGTGGTATGAAGCTCTACTTATGGCTGCCTATTTGATAAATCACCTGCTTCACGGGTATTTCATCTTAAAACACTCATTGATGTATTATGTCCTAGCAATCTTCTCTTTCTTATGCTCCCAAAGTTTTTGGATGTGTTTGCTATGTTCATATACATAAAGGGAATTGATCAAAATTGGATCCGCATATAGAAAAATGTATATTTTTGGGATATTCATCTACTCAAAAGAGCTACAAATGCTACAACCCAAGAACTGGAAAAAGATTTATCTCGATAAATGTTACCTTTTTTTAGCCTATTTCTTTTTTCTCCCCTTCCACGACCTCCCTTTAGGGGGAGAGTTTAAGTTGTGAAGAGAGGTCTCTATGTTTGCCTTCAGTGCTCCTACTTCCTACTCCAGTTTCTCTATTCTCCTTTGACATCCCAACTTCAGATAATGGAAAAAATTTATTTGTTCATACAAGAAGGAAGGACACAGCAAGCGATCCACCTTTGGTTATCTCTTTGGATCCAAGTAATCTTCTAGTTCGTGTTCCTTCAGTTTATTCTAAGAATGATGCTCATTCTGTAAATGATGATGACTTTCCATTGCCCTCCACAAAGGAAAGAGATCTTGTATTAATCATATTATCTCTAACTTTGTATCCTATAAGAGATTGAATCCTATATATCATACTTTTGTTAGATTTATATCTTCTGTACAAATCCCTTACAATCTAAAAGAGACAATTTCTCATAGTTAACGGCGAGATGTGATGTATGAAGAAATGACAACTTTGGAGAAAAATGAGACATGGGAACTTATGGACCTTCCAGTGGGAAAGCAACTAGTAGGGTGCAATGGGTTTATACTGTTAAATACAAGGCATATGGATTCATTGATAGATATAAAGCAAGGTTAGTGGCAAAGGGATTCACTTAAGATGTGACCAAGATGAATTTCATCCAGGTGTTGTTATCTATTGCAACCAACAAAGAATGATCACTTTGGCAGTTAGATGTGAAGAATGCATTTCTTCATAGTGATTTACACAAAGAAGTGTTTATTATGCTGCCTCCAGGCTTCAAAATTTCAGGAAATAAGGGTGATAAGGTGTGTAAATTAAGGAAGGCATTGTATGGACTCAAGCAATCACCAAGGCTTGGTTTGAGAAATTTAATGATAGTTTAACCAAAATTAGTTATAAGCAATCCCAAACGGATTATACTCTATTTGTTAAACATTCCTTAAAAGGAACCACAACAGTTATTATATATGTGAAATGTTCTGAATTTACTTACTGAGAAATGATTATTAGGGGTTAGGCTGATAGAAATCCCTAGTAAAGTTAACCATGGGTTAAATGATCAGGATGGAATGTCATCGATAAATGTTGGATGATACCAACAACTTGTTGGGAAGTTTATCTATCTTGCACGCACAAGGTCAGATATAGCATTTGCGGTTGGAGTTGTAAGTCAGTTCATGCATGCACCATGAACAACACATCTAGAAGCTACCTTTCATATTTTGAAGTATCTAAAATCTGCTCCAGGAAGGGGGTTGTTATTTTAAAACAATGGTCATGTGAAAGTTGAGGTTTATACAAACGCAAACTAGGCGGGATCAGTCATAGATAGATGATCAACCTTTGGTTATTGTTCATTTGTAGGTGAGAATATTGTAGCATAGAGAAGCAAGAAGCAATTAGTGGTTACCAGATCGAGTGTTGAAGCAGAATATAAATCAATGGCACATGGTATTTGTAAAGTTCTTTGGTTAAAGCTCTTGCTTCATGAAATTGGATTTGAAATACATACTCCTATGAGCTTATATTATGATAACAAATTAGTCATTAGTATCTCTCATAATCCTGTACAACATGACTAGATCAAGCACATAGAAGTGGACCGACATTTTATTAGAGAAAAGATACTATGAGGAATGATTTTCACTCCTTTTGTCATTACGGATCAACAGCTAGCAGATGTGTTAACCAAATGTATTACCAAAATATGGCTTCATGATATCATCAACAAGTTAGGCATGTTTGACATTCATGCTCTAGCTTGAAGGAGAGTGTTGAAGTACTGTATCCAGGGGCTTATATGTAATAAGGGTACCATATACC
>JAOXJP010194791.1:0-12184 GCA_025762735.1 Platanus orientalis
CAAATATTTTTGCAACTAAGAAGATATGTACTCTTCCCCCCCCCTCTCCTATTATTAGAATGCAAGATCTTGATGGGTGTGTCAAACTAAGTCTGAACCATATTATGAAAGTTTTGAAATATAGAAGAAACTTCCCCTTTTGTTTTCATCAAGGAAACCCATGTGCATTTGGAATAATCATCCACAAAAGTAATAAAATAACAAAAGCCAAAAAGTGAAACAATAGGAAAAGGTCCCCAAACATTGGAATGAACCAATGCAAACGGAACAAAACTTTTATTATTACTGAGAGGATATCAGTTTTGAACATGTTTGAATAACTGACAAGCTTCACAATTAACTCTAACTCATTACCAGACAATAAAAGACTAAGAAATACAATTCTAAAAGTTGACAAGGATATATGACCCATCCGGATATGCCATTACATTAACTAGTCTTTATTATTCATACTACTATTGCTATGATGACATGTCTTTGATAAGGGAGAATCTACTGCCAAATTAAGAAGGTAGAGGACATTAGCTACATGCCCACTCCAAATTGTCTACTTTAAAACTTGGTCCTGAAAGACATAGTGAGAAGGAAAAAAGGTAACTGAACAATTAAAGTCACGAGTAATGCAACTAATGGAAAGAAAATTAGTTGCAAAATTTGAAACATGAATGATAGAAAATAAAGTCATAGTAGGTGAAACATTAATACTTCATTTCCCAAATATGAAAGATAATGTTCCATCTATAACTTTGTCACGACCATAACAAATAGAATATGAGAAAAATAATGAAAACAGACTCGTCATGTTATCAAAAGCCCCAGAATCAATAATCTAGGACGGGGATGTGGTGAAAGAGACATGGAGAGCAATGACATGAGTACCTAACTCGGTAGAGGCAAATGAAGAAGTGGAGGGCTGAGTTGCAGCCATGGACCCCTCTAACTGGGACATAAATGTTCGCATACTTTCAATTTCTACTTCAATAACTGTTACCATCTGTCAAGGAACTTCACCCGAGGGTGAAGTGTCAGAACCAACAACCTTCTGAGGAGCATAACTTATGCTCATATCATGCTCTCTCATATGATGTAACTAAGTTGGCTCGCATAGATCTAGGTTTGCTGAATTTTTAGGTCATTCCGCAAGATTCCAACTGTTTTCTTTTGCATGCCTCGTATTTCCACAGTGACTACATTTCAACTTATCCTTATCAATAGGGACAAACTTCCACAGTATCCTTTCCCTATCATCAAAACCAGGTTGGAAAGATTTCTTAAAACCACTCTTACCCCCTTTTTGAAAGGCCAATGTAGAGACTAAGGCAAGAGCCTTAGAAGAGTATTGTTGCATAACATTTTTCCTACTCTCTTCACTTTGAGAAAATGCATGTTAGTGTTATAGGGCCACTATCCAGCGTGTATAGGAGGGGGGCCTCATGCGTGTTACCTTTGTGAACTCGTAGAGCTTAACATCCCTAGTGCAGTGATTTCCACAACACCTAATAGAAAACCTTAAAAGGGTTTCGCTTCCCTTTTGTACAACAATTGCTTTTTAGCTAAGATGGCTAACCCTTGTCTTGACAATTGGTATCAAAGTGGGTTGCTCGTGAAGGACAACACTAGTCAAGATCCTAGCTTGATCAAAAGTTTAACCAATGACTTCTAAGGATGAGGAACAATCCACATCTAGGCCTCTGTTCTTTAATGGAACGAATTATGCTTATTCAAAAGTGCATATGCGCATTTACCTTAAGGCTGTGGACCTAGCTGTTTAGAACTTAGTGGTTACTGGCTGGACAATACCAAATGATAAGGAAAAAAAAGGACTGGACCTCTACAGAAAAGAATGTCTATAGTTCAAACTACAAGGCACTCAATACCATTGTGTGCACTGTGAGTCCAAATGAATTTAAGAGGATTTGTTGTACCTTAGAGTTTGCCAAAGAGGTATGGGATCTCTTGGAGATGACACATGAAGGCACAACCACGCTGAAGCAATCTAAGCTTCAAATGCTCACCACCAGATTCAATACTCTAGGGATGGAAGAAAATGAGTAATTCATTGACTTCTATACAAAACTCCAAAACATTGTAAACTCCATATGGGGACTTGGAGAGGCAGTGTCTGATTCTTACCTAATAACAACAATTGAAGAGAGCAGAGATTTGGATATTATTAAACTTGGAAAGCTATTGGGATCACTCTAGACCTTTAAGCTTAAATTCCAACCAAATACTAAGAAGGGAATAGCTTTAAAAGTTGAGGAAGAATCTAGCCATAACAATGAATTCGATGAGGAATTCACCTTTGTGGCTAACAAGCTCAAGAAGTTCTTTTGCAAGAATGCAAATGACTTTAGAAGAAAGTTGATGAGGACATGGAGACATAGGTGGGACCCACACATGGGGTTAGTAAGGACCGCAAGTGAAGATTCTTTGGTGGTCTACATGGGATACGGAATGAAAAAAGATTATCTTCAATTTGGAACGAATTTGGAGTTTTGAACAACTTGCCATTTTAGAGTAGGTGGAACCCACATATGGCCTTGGTGGGGTCCATGTATGATGAGTAAAGAAGAACTTGAGAGCATCTTAACAAGAGTTTAGTTTTGTTTTAGAGTGGTCTAGGAGAGATTTAATTAGTTAACTTTCTGTTTTTATTAGTTATTAGAGTAGGACATGGGTGAAATTTTAGTTTTTTATATAGGGTAAAGTTGTAGCTAGCTTCAAATAGAGTTTTAGCAGGGAAAAATCTCTTCCACACAATTTAAGAGGGGGAGTATCTTTTTGTTTGATGGTTAGGATTGAATTAGAGGGGTATTAGCTTATAAAACAGCCCCCATGGTTTGTACCAAATTTTTAATGAATATTTGAATAAAATTTTGAAGCTACATTGCTCTCTCCTCTTCTCCAAACGGCTGAAGGTGTTTCTTCATCAAGTTTTGTCTAAATTTGATCCTAGGTTGGTGATTTCTTAGAGAGGATTGGTGATTTTCCTCAAGGTATCCATCCTCTATCTCTTAATCTTTTCTTCTACTTCATCTTCTTCCTCTTTTTGATATTTTTTACTGGTTTTCTACCAACCATTTGCTGTCCATATAAGAACAACCCATTCCATCTTCTTCTACAACCCTTCACTCACCTCCACACATCATCTCCTTCATCCCTTACACTCCACACACTAACCGGTCATCTGTTTACATCATCCCCATCACTTATTTCAGCACCCAACCTCTTTTGATCCCCTATATATCACACGGTTGAGCTAAGAAATCTAAACCCAGAAAAATCCTATTCAAGTAACCCAAAAGTTGTTGTTCAGAATTTTTCCAACAACCCTTTTAGTTGGTTCTCTTCAATTTTTATCACACCTAACATCACATATCATGTGGCTACATTAAAGGATCAAATTTTGAAGATTAAGTGTTTGGTGAAATGCTAGCCTACTTTTGTATAGATTGAGCTTCTTTTGTGGATTGCATGGACTGTTGGGTTACTTTTGGTCTTGTTCTACATCAAAAATTCCCTCCCAAAAAGAACAATGACAACTTCTTTTTTTTTTTTTTGCTAAATAACAAGGTTTTTATTAATGAGTTGGAGGTGTCATACAAAGCCAAATATAGATTTAAGTGGCCCTTACAACAATGACAACTTTAGGAGAACGGAAATCCCAAAGGTGAACCCCAATGCTATGAATGCAAGGGGTATGGCCCATTGGCTCCTAACTGTGCCAACAAATAGAGAAACAAGGCTAAGAACAAAGCCATGACAACCACTTGGGACTAGGACTTAGATGATTCTGATGTGGAATCAGTGAGTAGTAATGATGAGTCATCACAAAGTGTAAGGGCTTTTGTTGCATTCACTAAAGAACTACCTGAGAGTTCCTCAAGTGAAAGCGAAGAGGAAAATGAAGGTGAGGATGACCTTCAAGAAACTTTTGATAAGCTCCACTTGCAAAGTATAAAGTTGGCAAAGGCAAACACTAGACTTAAAAAAGAAAATAAGGAACTAAAAGAAAAATCAGATCTCTTAGAATTAAATCTCCTTGAAACAAAACAAAGTCAAGCCAAGGCCCTAGAGAATGATTTAGTCAAAAAAACTGCTAACCACTTAGGAGAAAATGAAAAATTAAAAAAGAGGATAATTTTTTTAGAAAAGGCGATGACTTACACTCTACAATTTCTAAAGAAAAAGAGGATATACTTAACAGAAAACAAACCTGACATTGTCTTCAGTGTAGGTGCCTATGCGAGATATCAGGTAGCACCAAAGGAATCACATCTAAAAGCGGCCAAGAGAATCATTTGATATGTCCATGGGACAATCAACTTCGGCCTTTGGTATTCCTTCGATACTAGTCCAATAGTAATAGGTTTTTCAGATGCTGATTAGGCAGACAATATTGATGATCATAAAAGCACAAGTGGTGGATACTTTTATGTAAACAATTGTCTTGTCTCATAGCACAGTCGCAAACAAAATTTCATATCACTGTCGACTGCGGAGGCAGAATATATTGCTGCTGGAAGTGGATGCACACAACTGCTATGGATGAAGCAAATGCTCATGGATTATGAGTTGTCTCAATCTACGATGAATCTATTAATCGACAACTCAAGTGTAATCCAAATTTCCAGAAATCCGGTGTAACACTCTAGAACTAAACATATAGATATGCATCACCATTTCATTCGTGATGAAGAGAAAACAATATCACTAGAGTATGTTTTGACTAAGGATTAACTGGCAGATATCCTCACAATGGCATTGGACTCAAAAAGATTCGAATATCTTCGAGGCTCAATGGGGAGTCATTCGTGACTTGGTTGAAGAGAAAACAATATCACTAGAGTATGTTTTGACTAAGGATTAACTGGCAGATATCCTCACAAAGGCACTGGACTCAAAAAGATTTGAATATCTTCGAGGCTCAATGGGGATGTTCTCTATGTAAAGCCACATCCTTACATTCCCCCAAGATAAAATGATTTATGCATTTAGAGGTGATAGCGGTCCAACCGACAGAAAAACATGGGAATCTGGGGACTATAACCAAAAAGATTCAATTTTGGATCAGTCTGGGATCGATTTAAAGAGGCAGAACTAGCGCAAAACAAAATGCCATTTCGTTTTTAAAAGGGGAAATGGTCCCTAGTTCAATCCTAGATCAATCTAGGATCAATCCACTATTATTCCCTCTCCCTCCACTCTCCATTTTCAACCGTTTTTCAAATCTTCCAAGCTGACACCATGTCGAAACGAGATCCCTTTTCAACCGTTTTTCGAATCTTCCAAGCTGACACCATGTCGAAACGAGATTTGGGCAAGGCTCCAATCCATGAAGCACCCTAGAACTTCTTCCACCAACTACGGCGCATTAAGGAACTCCACCGCCTTCTACAACTACAACCAATTATTCTCAAAGAAGTGGATCTTTGTGGAGAGGTAAGTGAACCAAACCACACTCCGCGACTTCACGCTGGGCACCTAAGTTCCCCATGACTGGCTGGAAGCAACTCACTATCATCAAAGGGGACGTTCAACAAGATGTTTGCATTTTCTTCGCAAATGTGCATTCTCTCAACTACACCTAGCTCTTATTCGAGACAGAGGTGTATGAAGTTTGGATGTTGATCAACCCAGACCGCATCTCTCTACTTTTAAGGATTGTACACCCTACTGCCAATCCGGTTTTCCCAAATGTTGGGATTAACAAGGCACACATTTCAGCGCTGTTTGAGCGAGATGAGAGCACATGGTTTGGAAAGCTCTCCACCAGTGATTGCAAGATGCTACTGAGCTTCTTAAACATCATCCTAGTTCATAACCTCCTCTCGACAACCCACAAGTCCGACATGTCTGATGACATAGTCCACTTGATCGCTAGCCGGATGAAGGGCAAGGCTCTTAATGTACCAACTATCATGTGCTACGTCATGATGAAGGTGACGTCTGATATTGGCACCAAGCGGAGGTTGCCATATAGGGTGTTGATCACCTAATTGATGGAGCAATGCGAAGTGACATTTCTGTGTGATGCAGTGGTCCTTCCACAAGGACTTCTTATAGATAATGGCATAATCCATTGGATGTTGAAGGAGGAGGAGTGAAGAAGCGAGCTAAGCCACAGGCGGCTCAAGCAGTTGGAGAGGCAGCTCAGCCTGTCCTGGCTCCTATTCCCGTTCCTGAACCAACAGAGGTTCCTCCACCAGCTCCAAAGACCACAGCCGCTGCTACCTCCACTTCCATTCCTCCAGCTCCAGCCCCCACAACACCTGCTTCAGCTCCAGCTCAGACCATCCCACCAACACACTCTACACTAATCTGAGACATTCACAATGACCTTGGGAGCATGTTTCGGTGTTTCGAGCGCCTTGGTCAGAAAGTAGAAAGCATGTATCAGCGAATCGTCCATATTGAGGACATTGTTGATCCCTCGCGCGCACCAGCTCCTTGCGTTATCTTGGACATCCTTGCCAGTAATGAGGAGGATGAGTCGAGTGATGAGGATGCCTAAGGCTCCTCTACTTTTCTGTTTTGTTACAGTTTTTTTTTTTTTTTTTTGGTATTTCCTTTATTGTGTCTTTTTTCTGGTCTACACTTGTACACTTTTTGGATAATTAATAGAAATATTACTTCTTTATTGTCCACTGTTTATTATATTCCTTTGGTTTCCATAACAAAAAGGGGGAGAAGGGGGAGTTAATACAACTAACAAATATTGCTAGAATTAAAATGAATTGCTAAAGTTAGGGAGAGCAAAACATAAAGATTAATGGAACCCTCGTGTCAATCACTGAATCTAAGAAATGATTAAGTGCACTCATATCACCAACACTCATGTTCACTTATTGAAGTTTACTACTCACTCCATGGACATATGCATTTCACCATATGCTTGCTTGTGTACAAATTATACTTTACCATTTGACGAAACTAATCTTAGTTTGAGAAATGTATATTCTTGTCAAATGAAGTTTCAAGAACCTAAAACTAAAGCACATTGCACAAGAAGAAGGATTCAATGTAAAACTAAAGCATATATCAAAGGGGAGAGCTAAAAAACATCCCATAAGATATATGGCTACAGTTGGTTAATTGAGTCCTTATAATCATTGTAGTATTTTTTTTTTCTTGTATTTCATAAATGTATTTTAAGTTTTGTCATAGAATTCCCAAAAGGGGAGATTGTTAGTGCGAGAATTGTAAATTCCATGAATTGTAAAATACATGTATTGTAAAAGACAATACATGTTAGAGTTTAGGAGGTCCTTGAATCCAAGCTTCATGAAGATCAACCTCAAGCGCCAAAGAAGACCTCAAAGTTGTCAAATCGGGAACTTACAAATCATTCCTAAGGTACATACTTCATTCTGAGCTCCAAAAAAGTAAATCAGGTAAAGTACCGTAGCCACAATGAACCAAAGGTCTAAAAAGGGGGGTTTAGAAGGTCTAAGGACTTTCTCAAACCTTAGAGGGGCAATCTTGAGGCTTCTGCAACCTTTCCAAATGATTTGGAGACTTTAGCAGAGAGCTAGGATCAATCCAAATGGTTTGGATCAATCCAAACTTATTTGGATCGAACCAGAGCCTCTCAGGTGGATTTTTCTGAGAAATTTAGCATTTGGATCGATCCAAAGTTGCGCAGATGTGTCTAACAGTCACTAAAATTCAAATTTGAGCCTAAATCAATGGTCACGATCATTGACTGTTGGGGATTGACCTCATCCAATGGACACAGCCTATTTTCATCCATTATAAATAGGGGTGAGCGTCGAAGAGCTCTACATTGGTCATGAATGCTCGTTAATGCTTTCTTATTTTCGAGAAGGTTCTTGAGAGATTTGGCTCTTTGATCTATTGAAAATCTCTCCTTATATGTAGATAGGAAAATCTATAACTAGTTGACCAGTCATTCCATCCTCTCTACATTGAAAAGACAAATCATTAAGATAAAGGCTTCAAGGATTGTCTAAGTAATAATACATGTGAAGAAGAAGTGTGAGCTCTATAGTTACATCTTGCTTAAGAAGGAGAAACCCGAATTTGTACGAAAAACAACACCAACCTTCAAAGAGGTAAGACTTGTTTTTAAATACTTATTTATATTCTTGAAACCACTCCTGCCAGAGACACTGGGAGATTAGTCCACTACCGCTGGAGACACCGATAGTATAGACCTTGGCACTTCCGTCGAAGACACCAAAAGTTTAGACTACTACCACTGGAGACACCGGTAGTATAGACAAGGCACTTCCACCGGAGACACCGGAAATGTAGATCATTACTGCCAAAGACACCGGTAGTATAGACCTTGGCACTTGCACCGGAAACACCAGAAGTGTAGACCTTGGCACTTCCGCGGAGACACCGGAAGTGTAGATCACTCCCACCGAAGACACCGAGAGCATAGACCACACTCGTCGAAGACACCGAGAGTTGGAGACCTTGCATTGCAAGTAGTTAGGCCTTTACTTAATTTTAGCATTGATTGTAATGATTCAATCTTAATAAAATTATATAGCTCGGTTGTGAGCTCTTGAGAATGGACGTCGGCCGTTGTGCCAAATCACTATACATCTTGTATATTGTGTGTATGCTTATGATTGGCTTTGTTCATAGTATCTCTTTTATTAAGCATTGCAAAAAGTGAATATCTTCATACACAATACATTTGAGCACTTTCACATGAGAGCATAAAAGGGTTAATCAAGTAACAATAGGGAATTTATCAACCCTGCTCCCGCTCTGCTATAAATAACACTATAGTGCATGATGGAGTCTCGTGGTCCATTATAAATTCATAACTAATTGATTTACTAATCAAAAGAAGTTCGTTGCGCATCTAAACAAATCAATAAGAGGGTTGAATAACACTTAAAAAGAATCAAGAAAATTAAATTATCCTATTCACCACCCCTCTAGGATCTTTTCGTACTTTCACATGTTCCTAAGACTTTTTGGTCAGGAGTCCTTCAGACTACTGCCTTCCTAATGAACTAGTTTCCTTTTTCGTATGCTAATCACCAAAAACCTCTTGAGCTTCTTTCTTCCACTTTATAGTTGTTCCCTATACCTCAATAACTTTGGGTTGTGTTTGTTTTGTTCATGTACCCAAGTCTAACAAACCTAAAATAAACCCGACGGCTCTCAACTGTGTGTTCTAAGCTAAGTTATGAATCAAAAGGGATCAATGCCATTATCTCTCTTCTCACAAATATTTTATCGCTATGGATGTGGCATTCTTCAAGTCCATTCCAATTTTTTTGTCATCAAAGGCTTCTCTTCAAGGGGGGAATTGAAATGAAGAGATGTCTTCCCAATCGTCATTCCTATGCCTTCACATTAATTTGATGTGGTGTTAGTCGTGAGGGTGAGAGTGCCAAAGGAAAGACAGTAGAGCCATATGAGAAGGTATTTCATAAATGTGAGAAAGAAGTTGTCTGAAGCAAATGATGCTCCTCAAAATGAATCTTTTTTAGATCCACATAGAAAAGGTAATCCTTCTTAGTCCTAATGTAGAAAAGGTAATCCTTCTTAGTCCTAATGGCTATTGTGTTTTTATAACTCTCAAAACAAGTAAAAGATCTTTTATAAATCATCCTTTATCCAACTATATTTCATATAGTTCCTTGTATTCTTCATTCCACATCTTTGTTTCTACTTTATCTATGCCTAGTAATAAATTATAGGCACTCTTTCAACCTAATTGGGAGGCTGCAATAGAGGAAAAGATGAAAACTCTTGAAAAAAACCACTTAGGAAATGGTGGATCTTCCTAAGGCATAGGAACCAATTGGGTGCAAGTAGGAATTTATTGTAAAACAATAGTTTGATGGTTCAATGGAAAGATATGAGGCACGTCTAGTGCCTAAAAGGTATATTCAAACATATGGCACTTTCAAGAGAGCTTTTCCCCAATAGCGAACTCCATATAGGTTTTCATCTCTATAGCTACCAACCAAGGATGGCCTATGCTTCAATTTGATGTGAAGAATAGATTCTTACATGGAGATCTAGAAGAAGTATACATGTAGCCTCTTGGAATTATCTATCAAGCCAAGAAAGGAAAGGTGTATAGATTGAAAAAGGCATTGTATGGCCTTCAACAATCTCCGAGGATATGGTCTAAACAATTCAAAAATACTATGATGCAAGGTAGCTAGCTATAAACAACGCCAAGCAAACCACACATTCTTTGTGAAACGTCAATGGGACAAGTTAATTGCATTAATTTCCTATGTACATGACATTGTGTAGAATATGACACAAATGATGTCGAGGAAGATAAGGAAAAATTTAGGATTTCAAGAAAGAGATTAAGGTTACCCTAAATATAACCAAACTTAAAAAACAATTAGAGCAAAGCTGAGGAAAAGGATCAAGAATCAAGATAAGAAATATTAGAAGAATTAAAAAAGGAAAAGAGAGATGAAATAAAGAAAGAACTCAATATAGGCAATTCTAGAATCTTTAGGGTAGACCCACATAATTACCAAAATATCTCAACTGACATGTTAGAAATTCTGAAAATTTTACAGTTAGTTTTGACATCCTTAAAGGTTCTATGGTCCAAATTTCATAAATTTTAGATCAAAATTGAAAGAAATATTCAATTTCCAAGTTTGTCGTTTTTTTTTTATTTCAAGAATATAATCAAGATTGATTCCTGATAGGTTCTTTAATTAAAAATAATAATAATCAGCCAATATAACTACAAAATTCAACAAAAAAGATAAATAATAAAGAAACAAGAAGCAAAAAATAAGAAAGAAGAAAGGAAAAGAGAGATGTAGATTAAAGAGAGAGAAGAGAGAAGAGCAAGAATAACTTACTTGTGGAAAAAAAAGAGGAGAGAGACTTGGGGAGCCCCCGGCTACAACCAATGAAAGAGATACCCGACTACTCATGAGACTCAAAATACACCAATCTTTATTTCAATATTCAAAAAACTAATTACAACCTATTAACCATTCTTTATATAGACTTGGACTACTAGACTCCTAAACCAACTAGGACTTCTACTTTTAATATTGCACCCAAGACCATAAACTTAACCCTTATTAGAAAGACTTGTGATTGTCATGAATAATTTCTCTTTTCAAGGCCTTTAGGGCCTGGTTACATTGGAAAAATGCCTAAAATAAATCCAGAAACAACTCTAAAATTCCTAAAAGACTCGAACTGAATAAATCTTCAAGGTTCCTTGAATTTAGCTCTCTTGTGGGACAACATGTACATAAGCCTCTTCACATTATCCGCATCATTGTGGTAACTTTGAATGATTAGATAAAAGTAAAACGACTCAATGAAAGGTTAGCATCGAAATTTGAGATTAAGAATTTGAGACAGTTGAATTATTATCTTGGAATTGAAGTAGCTAGTTCCAAGAAGGGGATCTTTATTTTTCTACAAAAGTATGTTTTTGATCTTCTACAAGAAAGTAGCTTGATAGATTGTAAACCTTGAAAGATGCCGATTGACTCGAATCATAGACTGAAAAAGATGAGAATGGTTGTCTGCTTGATGTCGGAAGATATTTGAGATTGGTGGGCCGTCTCATCTACTTATTACTTACTGACATAGCATATGTTCTTAGTGTTGTTAGGCAATTTAAGTATGCACCCATTAGATTCTATTAAGTGGTTGCATACAAAATTCTCAAATATCTAAATAAATGTCCAGGAAAACGTCTCTTAATTGCTACGAGAGATCTTTACCACCGTATGGAGGCCTATATTGATGCTAACCGGGATGTATCTATTTCGTACCAATGCTCAACATTTGGCTATTGTACTCTTGTGGGTGGAAACCTAGTCACATGGAAGAGTAAAAAGCAATTTGTTATGGAAAGGTAAACTGTAGAGGAGAAATTCTAGTCGATGGCTAAACTTTATGAACTCTTCTTGATAAAGATTGATGTAGAACAACAGTCCACCAAAAAAGTAAGCAAGAAAGAAAGAAGATAATGGAGAAGAAGAGAAGAGATAGATGGTAGAATACTCACCTCATGTGAGGGATTGAGAGAAAACTTGGGACACCACACCTATTTCAACACACACGTGTCTTTTTTTTAAATAATCATCTTTAACTCTTTTTCATTGATATAATGTGGCCTTTAAATAGGCATTACATGGAGAATAAAATAAAATAAAATCATAGATTCTAGATCTTCTAACAAAAT
>JAOXJP010194802.1:0-12183 GCA_025762735.1 Platanus orientalis
ATATAGCCTCCAATTAGGCATCACTGGTTGGTAGCTCAAAATAACTAACATAACAATTTAGAGAAATACAAACCCCTCAGGTCTAAGGACGAGTCTGTAAATATGAAGCATACTTATCCTGAAAGTGATGTTTTACCAAGTGTGTTCATAATAGATCCTTTTAATGCATTTTTATAATACACCCACATGTAAGCTTAGAGTCTCACTCCAGTGATTGAGATTACATCACTCCATCATATGGCAGCTCTGCATGTAGCAGCCCTATAAGTGATGTGTCCAGTATCACCTATAACTGTAAACTTTCAAGTCTACAAGAATTGAATAATCAGATTTCTCCACACATTCCAATGTGTCTGACATCCTGCTATGTTACCTGAGGACCACCTATCTTATCTCATGATCAAATAATTACCCATATAAAGAAACAAATTCATGTGATAATAAAATAAATAGTTATTATTAATTAAATAATTAATTAATCATGCATATATTTTATGTGAATGACTTTGTCAAGACACATATTTCTAACATCCCAAATTTTAGGTTATTCCAAGATTTTTAGCTATATGGAATTATATAAAAACTTAGGATGCACACACTTAATTCAAGAAAACAGAAAAATGACGAAAAGTAAAAAAAAAAAGAGAAATAAAAGAAGAAAGAGAAGAGAAGAGAAATACCTTTTATGTAATCCTTACCCCATGATCCAAGTAATCCCTATAAGGATTTCACACCAAGGCATAAGACTTGAAGAAGGAGAAGCACCACTTGTGGGTGTAAAACCAAGCAAAATTTTTATTAATTTCTATCATAACGATACAAAAAAAAAAAAAAAAAAACTCAGGAAAATAGCAAGAAAACAAATTATAAACTCTTAAACTATTAGCTTAGTTGCTACTTAAGACCTTCCTAATCTTAAAACTACTATAAAACTTGACTTTCTAAAAACAAAAAGTTGTTAAAATCAAACCCTTCTAAAGGATTTCGACTAGCACCCTAAGAGGGTCCCATTTTGGCTTGTTAATTCCCGAAAATAACTAAAATACCATTGGCAACAATGCATTATTACAAAAATACCAAAAAACAAAAATTAAAATGCCACCTAGGTTCTAAACTCTATTAACTTATAAAACATTAGGTAAAACAGTAAAATGACTCTAAAAAGACTCCATCATGAATCCCAAAGATGTTCCTCCAGGTGTCTTCTTGTGTAGACCCCACCAAGAGGTATGTGGGCCCCACATGATCTTCCATGTCTACGTCACCATATTTTTGCTTTGTTAAGGCTTGTTGATTAGCATTCCTTCTCCTAGAATACCATTGGCTAGTTTCTTGAACCTAAAGTTAACATTTTGATTAATAAGACCAATATCATTGTAGTTGCATCAATCACTCTTATAGAAATGTCAAGGTTTTGAAATGGTGAATGAATCAAGCGATAGAATCCCTCTTATTAATCACCTAAGTGAATTCCCGGTGGTTGAGAACTTACCTGTATTGTACGTGCATATATGTGTCTAAGCATCCTTAAACCTATATAAGAATAAAACGTTGTATATTTTTGTAAGCATAATCATCATCATACTTTAAGCCTTGCCCCAACCATTTGGGGTTGGCTTTATGGATCTGTTTCATTATTCCATTCTATCCATGTTTTTAAGTTTGATTATATACACTCATATCGGCCAATATTTGTTACATTGCAAGGCCACCTATATGATATAATACATGTAATATATATTTTGCATATTTTCCCAAAATATGATATATTTTCACATTTGTTATTATAATTACCTCAATATCCCAGACACGATGCAAATTCCTTTATAAAAATTATAATTTTTGTAGATATATTTCAACAATAACATTAATTTGTATTTAAAACATGGTACATGATCATATTGAGCCTTAGATTAACCAAGATAACATTAGTATTTCCACCACAAAACCTTAATGAGGATTCATTGCTTCAAACTAAAACTTATGCAATTTTAATGTAATGGACATATCCTTATTTTGGCCTTTCATGTAATGTAGACAAACGGTTGTCTAGAGGGACCCAATACAAATAATTTGATGAGCGCTTTTTCCCCCTAAATTTTTTTAAGGGCTAAGGACATCAGATAAATGTTGGGATGCAAACATAACAAGGGAATTGTATGTGAAAGTAAACCTTCTTGATTTTCACCCAATTATTAGGTTTTTTTATATTCTTAGATTTACAATGAAACAAGTATAGCTAATGTATCTAAACTTCTTAAAAAGAAAAGAAATAATAAAGGTAGAAGAACTAGAACTTAGAAGAAGTAAAAGGAAAAGAAAAACCTTCTAAAATCTAGGAATTTGTTTTTATTTATACTTGGTAGAAAGTGATATAAATGAAATCACAAACTCAGTAATGTTATTAGATATTTATAAAGATCTTAAAACCTTTAAAGAAGCCATGAGTTCTAGAGATGCTTCATTTTGGAAAGAATCAATAAATAATTAAATGATTTCATCATGACAAATCAAACATGAAAATTAGTAGGTCTACCTCCAGGTTGTCAACCAATAGGTTGTAAATGGATATTTAAGGGAAAACTAAGAGCATATTGTTACGCCCCATGTGATGACCGGAGGTTTAGCAACATATCTGTAACTATTGTGCATAGTTTAAGGAAGTGTATCTAGAACAATTTAGAAGAATCTGGAACAATCTAGAAGAATTCAGAAGGCTCTAGAGAGTTCGTAGAGGGTTGTGGAACATTTTAGAAGATTGTAGAAGGTCTTAGAATATTCTAAAAGGTTATAGAACAATGTGGATGATTCTAGATGTTTCTAGAAGGGTTTAGAAAACGAGAATATGCTAAAAATATGTGGAGGATCCTAGAGAGATCTAGGAAGATCTGAAATGTCCTAGAAAGTGGGGAAAGCTCTTAGACACTCTAGATATTTCTAGAGAGATATTTAGAGAGTTTTAATTAAGGAGGTGGAGGAGTCATTTAGAATGGGTTTAGAGAACTCTTAGCCATTGGATGGGAAACAAATAACATGATCCTAGGGGCTTAGGGGACCCTTGGGGGCTTATAAAATGGGAAGACCCCCTCATTTGCAAAACACACTTGATCTCTCAAGCATTGTAAGCCTTGTAAAACATTCTTGTAGTGAGCAATAAAGTTTTCCATTATTTCCTCCCTTAAGTGATCTCTTGTTTTCTAAACACTAAGTGTGGGTGTGGGCTAGGTTAACTTGTCTACAAGTGGGCGTAGCACGAGTACAACACGGTCTTAGGAGCTTGAAAAATCTAAGTCCGTGATAATATGGATCAATTGAAAATTTTAAAACTAAGTTAGTAGGTAAAGGTTTTAAATAAAAGGAAGGAGTTTACTATTTTGATGCATATGCTCATGTAACTAGAATAACAACTATTATAATTTAGTTGTTTTAGCTGGTATTTATGATTTGGTTGTACATCAAATGGATGTCAAAACTACATTTTTAAATGGTGATTTAATTGAAGAGATTTATATAGAACAACTTGAATGTTTTCTTATGACTAACCAAGAACATAAAGTATGTAAATTGATTAAGTCACTTTATGGCTTGAAGCAAGCATTTAAACAATGACATGAAAAGTTTAATCAAGTAATTCAATCATATGGTTTTAGAATAAATGAAGCTGATAAATGTGTTTACTCAAAATTTATTAACAATAGAACTGTGATCATTTATCTATATGTTGATGACATGTTAATTTTTAGCATTGATCTAGATATTGTCATAGACATTAAAAGATATTTATCATCATGTTTTGCTATGAAAAATATGGGTAATGCGAATGTTATCTTGGGCATCAAATTAATAAATAATAGTAATGAAATTGTTCTTACACAATCTTATTACATTGGATATATTCTTAGAAAGTTTGATTGTTTTGATTATAAACCTGTATCTACTCTATTTGATCCCTATGTAAAGCTAACAAAGAATAATGGAAGATGCATAGATCAATTAAAATATGTTATTATAATTGGTAGTTTTATGTATGCTATGCATTGTACTAGACTGGATATAGCCTATACGGTTGGTGTGTTAAGTAGATATATTTTTAACCCTGGTTATTGGCAATGGAAAGCAGTAAATAGAGAATTTAGATATGTAAAGAAAACTATAAACTATGGGTTATGTTACCAAAAACAACCAGATGTATTAGAAGAATACATAAATGCTAGTTGGATATCTAATTTAGATGACTCAACTAATGGGTGGATATTCACTATAGGTGGTACCACGGTATCTTGGGGATCCAAGAAACAAATTTGCATAGCTCACTCCACTATGGAAGCAAAGTTTATTGCATTAGTGGTTCTGGGCAGAGACGCTGAATGGATAAGGAATTTTCTTTATAAGATTCCATTATAGCTTAAACCAATGCCTACCATTCTTTTGCATTGTGATAGTGAAGCAATACTATTGAGAGCGTATAATTGTGCATATAATGGAAAATCTAGACATATTAGTTTAAGACACTTGTATGTGAGACAACTTCTGAAAGATGGAGTAATCACATTGGAATGCGTTCGATTGAAAGAAAATCTATCTGACCCTTTTACCAAGGGCCTTGTAAAGGATATGATCTGAAAGTCATCATAAGAGATGGGATTAAAGCCTAAAAGATAAGTTGACTATAGTGGGAACCTAACCTGTATTCAAGTTCAATAGGAAAAACAAGTCATAGAAGTCAATGGTATGAACTAAACATAGAGATATTAATATCTTTAATCCATCAACAACTAGTTTATTTCTGCATGGATAAAATAGGGTGGATATAAATACTCTTAATGGGTCTATATCTGTATAGAGAAGTGTAAGTCACATAGATGCACTTCAGATAGACTCTGTCGCAACCCAAATCCGCGTTCCATGTAATGGGCCGGGTTCGGATCCATGACATAGAAATGACTACCTCGAACCCGTTTCTTATAACAAAGAGATTAACGAGCTTGGAGTGAGTCATCAACCCTCTTACCTATTTATATCACTTTCTATATAATTGATTATTTTTTTCATTTTACATCCACTTAAGTCCATTTGAAAAATAATTACATCGCAGTGGAATAATAATGACAATGACATAATCCAAGTAAGTGCAGTGGAATTATAAAGATACGTAATATCCAAAATATCTCATAACCATCCAAAAGTAAAATGGCCTAAACATGCCCATATCTAATATATACAAATCCTTGCCCCCACGGGCACATCTAAATTCTAAAGTACTAAAAGTATACATCTCTCATCAAAAGTAAAAGGGCTTAAACATGCCCATAACCAATATATACAAATCCTTGCCCCTACAAGTACATCCAGAGTACTAAAAATTTACATCTCCCATCAAAAGTAAATAAACTGAAGCATAAGGAAGGGTGTCTGATCACCCAACTCCATACTCTAAGTTGCATCCTGAGCAACCTCTATCTGTATTTGTCCTCCAAAACTCCATTTGCGGGTGGTGCCAATTGGGGTAAGCTTAATGAGTTTAGTGGGAGGATATCCAATTTATACAACACAAAAGGGAAGCAAAGCAGGTATAGCAATAGAAAGAGTGATCCAAAGTAGATGAGAGAATCAAAGTACATAAATGCATGCATTAACAATATTATACATGTATCTTTACTAGAATCAAGTATGCTCATACTCCAAAATAACTAAGTGAGAAACCCAACCAAGTCAATCCCAAAACATGCATGTACTGTAGTTATATGTCATATGTCATGTACCAACTACCATGCATTACATAGATAAGTAGATGCATGTAGAGTAATAAGGAATACTATATGCCATGTACCAAAACCCATGATGCTCCAAGTGTCAATCTGTCACCAATACCAATGAACTTACAAGGTTCTCAAGAAAGAATCTAAACCAAGTCCAAACCATATAACCCTTGTAGGGTTTCCGATATAACCAAATTCGAATCCAAAACCTTATAACCCATGTAAGGTTTCCAATAAACCAAAACATGTAACCCATATAGGGTCTTCGACAGTCCGAAGACTGTAACCCACAAAGGGTCTCCGATAGTCCAAAGATTGTAACCCATAAAGGGTCTCTGACAGTCTGAAGACTAAAACCCACAAAAGGTCTCCGACAGTCCGAAGACTATAACCCACAAAGGGTCTCTGACAATCCGAAGAATGTAACCCACAAAGGGGTCTCTTGTGCCCAATTAGGGGTAACCCATGTAAAGGGTCTCCGGTAGTCATAAACTGTAAACATATAGAAATATCCGGCCAACTAGTGCTATCATCGCCAATTAATGTGACTCGACAATTGGGTACCTGAAGCCATAAAGGCTAACCCACTTAGAGCATTTGCATCCGGTTCTTTAAAATAACTTTTTCACTAAAGTAGAGTGAAAATGGTGAAATTCACTAAAATGAGCCTACATCCGGTTATGTATTTTGGAACAAAATATACATATTGCTACAGTAACTAGCTAAAAGTAGTGGGTGACTGTAGCATTAGGTATAATTTTAAAACTATTTTTTTATTCTCTTTTGTTTGACAATCAACAAGACCTGTCAATATCTCTTAAAAGTTGTCAGTTAACAAGTAATATTTAAATAAATTGCTTTGAAGATAGAGAGCGGGATGTATAACCTTATGTAAAAAAATTATCTAAAATAGAAAAAGTATCATTTTTAATAGGCAAAATAGATAAAATATGTCTAACCGAATGTGAATGCTCGAAGCTCTAAGAAGCAAAAAAGGCACTCTTGATAGCTTAGTGGAACCCAATGCACATTAGCTTAACAAAGGAGCAACTGCCATCAAGTGCAACAAGCAATACATAAACCTTGTTGAGGTAATTTGTATTGATTTTCAATTTATGTTGAAAACATAGCACTACTACCGGAGACATTGGTAGTGTAGACCTTAGCACCCGCTGGAGACACCGAATATAGATCATTCCTGCCGGAGACACCAGAAATTGACATAGCTCTCGCCGGAGACACTGGGAGTAGAGCTTTGTTTTGTAAGTAGTAGGTTTTAAATTTTAACCTTAATTGTAATTGTATTTCAAAATAAATAAAATTTAGTTGCTTGATAGTGAGCTTTGAAAGTGGGTGTAGGCTCGAGTGCCGAACCACTATAAACTTGTGTTGTGTGATTGCTTGTGGTGTGTAAATTGTCTCTACTCTTTATCTTTACATGACATATTTAGCATCCACTATATAATCTCTCATGTTTGCAAATAACTAGAAACTTGAAATAATTGAAAGATAAATTTGAATATTGTCATTGCATAGCACTTGTAATTATAACAATTGAATTATATCTTTAAGTGCATTAAATTCCAAGTGTTATCATAATATCCTAAATCGGAATTTCAAGTGGGGGTTAATTAAAAAAAAATTATAAATCTTATTCACCCCCTTCTAGGATTAAAACCGAACTTTCACAGCCAACCTTTTGAGTGGCTGTAATTTTAGAACTTGTGCAAAGAAGTCAATGTTCGCAATCACTACTCTACTCCCAGATACCCTCAGGCTAATGGCCAAGCTAAGGCATCTAACAAAACAATTTTAGATAGTCTGGAGAAAAGGTTGGAAGGTTAAATGTAGGAGATTCTAAAAGGGAGATTTAGTTTTGAGACATGTCTTTGAAAATACACAAGTCCTAAGCCAAGGTAAGATGGGCCCAAATTGGGAAGGCCTATATTTGAGGTAGGGGACCTTGGGGCATTCAAGCTCCAAACGTTGGATGGAAAGAAACTGCCCAAACCCTAGCATGCATTTCATTTGAAAAAATGTTATCAACAAAAGAAATTTTCTTTCTTTAAGTATGGTCTAACACCACGGGAAGATACACACCTCCTCAACATAAGACCTAAACAAAGGCCCAAAGGGAACGAGATCCTAAAAAATCCACTCATATGGATAACAGCCTTTAGTTTGGTTAAAGAAAAAGAACTAGAATTGAATAGCTAGGCACCCTAACCAAAAAAAGCTCAAGTTAGATTTAATAAGCTCTAGTCTGGTCAGAACAAAAAGTCTTATTAACTAGGCATCACAACTCGAAAACTATCGTGTTGACTAACAAGCTTCAGTCTGGTTGAAGCAAAAAATCCCTAGAGTCAAACAACATGCGTCAAAGGTATTTTCCCACTTAGGGGTATATTATGTCAAAACCCCTTGTCCAAATCCAAAGCTAAATCCATGCTCATATATAGTAAAATAGCTACTACATAAGTATGTCATATATGGAAAGTATCCACGTATCTTAATTCATGAAGAGCCCAAACTAGCATGCCATCGGTGTTAAAACCAAGTGATTCAATGCCTCATAAACCACGAAGAAAACCCAAGTAAGAAGCTCTATGAAAATTTAAGAAATTACATGTTAGAAGTAACATGCTCATGCCGCTAGACATTCTCAAAAAGCACAGAACCCAAAACATTTACACATGAATTCTATAATCCTAACATGAAAATTCATAGAATATCACAAATTGCTATAAACCAACATGTATTTGAAAGAATTCACTAGAAAGAACAATAAACTAATACAAAAAATCCAAAGGCATCCAAGAAACATGTAAATAGTAAAAGAAAACAGTAAGAGACATTTTATCAAACATGTAGAGTGTAAGAATTAAGGAACTCAAAGGAAACCCAATCTTTACTACAAGAAACCTTCCAATCCTTATAACACAAGTAAATCAAGTTTCCAAACTTTATCACATAGAATAAAGATCATCCAATCCATTCTACAAAACTCCATTTACAAAAAAACAATTTCATAGCCTAAGTGATCAAAGCAACCAATAAAGAAATTACTATCTAACATGCTCACATCATGAAACTATAATCCATTGCCAAAAAATCAACATTCTCCTAAGGAAAAAAGATGAATCCACCAAGATAAAGTTTAGAAACATCAAATCTAAGATCGTAGAAAAAAAAAGTGTGCATAAATAACAAATCTATTCATAAACCATTTTCATAGACATTGAAATCTACAAATCTTAGCAAACATAGAATGGAATCACATTTTTATGGACCTAGGAAAGGAAAGTGCAGCATAAATTATATATCTACTCTCAAAATGCTTCTACTCTTGAGTTTGGAGAGGATTCTTCACCAAAAGTTTCTTTCTTTTGTCCAAAGTTCATTGCTCTATAAGCCAACTAAGTATTTAATGGTCAAAATACATAAACTAAGATAGAAAAATAAAAATTCATACTTATTTAGGCTAGATGTAGGAATAAAAACACATATTCTAGCATATTTTCAAAGTTAAAAGTGAAAACTTACCCAATTAAGAAAAAATTTATTCTCTCTCTAAGCCTTATTTTCTCTCTTTCTTGTTATGTTTTAAGGAGTCTAAATGACCCAAAATAGGCCTAAAAGGATTAGAGTTCGCTTAAAACGAGATCTCACTCGCGTAGAGGTCAAATAACGTCATGACACATCCTTCTATACGTGTCTACAATTTTTCTCGAAATTTGTATCGTGACCAGTCACGGGGTTTGTGATCAGTCATAGGGTTTGTGACCACCTACAAGGTTTTGCTACACCCGAAGCCTGTGCCCCTTGTTCATGACCGGTCACACTTGGAGGTGCCGTGATCGGTTACAAAATGGGTGATCGGTCACACCTAGGTCATTTTTGAGTTTTTGGGTCTTTTATGAAATTCTCGAAATTGATCCTAAAGGGGGGTGAATAGGATCTTTATCTATTGTAATAAATTTTTTTAATTATTTAACCCTTTTTTGATTTACTTAATTTTCTTTTAATTAATTATGTAGCAAAAATTCTTTTAATTAAGTAAATCTTTTTTCTATGAATTTATTATAAGCCACGGGGCTCCATCATGCACTATAGGATTGCCTATAGCAGAGCGGGAGTAGGGTTGATAAATTTTCTAAGGTTGCTTGATTAGTATTTTTATATTCACCTTAATTAGAGTCACTTAGTGTGTTAGCCTGCGCACAATAAAAAATAAACATAAACATGAATGAATACAAAATGCAGACAATCTACAACACCAAGAATTTAGAGTGATTCAGGTTCGGCCCTCCAGCCTACTTCCATTCTTCAACCGGGTCCTCCGAGCCTATTTAATTTTTATTAATAGTTTACTAACTATTACAGGGTAAATTAATAAACTTGGAATTTACTTACAAGTAACAAAGAATCAATTCCCTTGTAAGTGCGCTCCTAGTGACTCCGGTGGGCATGCTCCGTCCAGTGACTCCGATGGACTAATTTCGCACTTAGTGACTCCGGCAAGTGCTTCCAGGATACGCCTTTGGTGACTCTGGCAAAGGCTTCCTGTTGGATGAGTATAGGAACTCCTCATTCTTTAAGTTGTCTCTAGGATAGGCTTGATATGATTATAATGTTCACAATACTCTTTTCATGTTAATTTGACTATATAATCAAGTATTCAAGTTGTATATTCCTTAGGGTTAGTGCCCCTATTTATAGAGTGGAGAAACCCACTTAAACATCCCCAACGTCTCTTTTTAAATGGTAAAAAATATAGCCATTTGAGAATCTCAAGTATATTGTTTTTCCATTTTTAAAAGGAGACCGTCAAGCCATTCGATTTGACTACTGATGGCTCATGAGCGAACATCTGCATCAAAAGATATAGCCATTTTAAGTTGGGTCATATTTCATTTTCGGCACATTTTTATTTCACCTAATTTTTTGTCAATTTTGGTCCATAATTTATCCAAAACTTTTTGGGCCTTCTCTAGGATTGGGTTATCCATTTTTAAACCATTCTAAATCTACCTAAGGTTAGGTCCATACCCAAAGACCCCATTACCATTTACCAACATTTTATGATTTTACCCTTAAATTCTGACAGTTGGTTTTCTTGAGGTGGCTTGCACTTGAGATTTGGAATTCTTCAACAACGTTTGAGTCTCTTTGGCTTGGTCATTTTGGATTCGAGTCCATCTTCTTAATGTTTTCTCAGACTCTCTTCTTGGACTTACATGGGTATTTAATTTACATCATAAAGTCCTTTACAATCTGTGTCAAGACCCAAATCCACAGGCCAAGAAGTGGGCCGGGTCCAGATCCGTGACATGGGAATGACCCACCTCAAACCCATTTTTCACACGGGGAGGTCAATGTGCTCGAAGTGGGTCATCCAACCCTCTTACCTATTCATATCATAATCCAAGTAAATGAGATTCATTATCCTTTTATGTCCATTTTCAACATACCATATCGTTGGAATAGTAAAATCAATGACACAATCTAACAAGTGCAGCAGAATATATATATGTGATTAGTCTAAAAGTAGAAACATCCCACAGTTATCCAAAATTAATGGGGCTCAATGTGCCCATAAGAGTATTGTCATCCCATCTTAGTAAAATAAATTCTAAAGACAACCAAAAATGAAAACTAAATAATAGGGCCAGCTGCCCAACTTCCAACCATCTCTCATCCATCCCAAGGCGTAGTCCAATCTGTACGCCTACACATCTATGGGTGGCGCCAATTTAGTAAGCTTGACGGGCTTAGCGGGAGGGTATATAGTTTATACAACACTAAAGGAAATCAAAGATAATCATAGTAGCAATAAGAATACTCAAGATAACTGAGGAATCAAAGCAAGAATAAGAGTACATCAAGTATACTAAACATGCATCCTTACTATGATCCGAGTACACACAGGTCATAAGATAATCATATAAATATCTAAAATAGATCAGGCTGAATCATGCATATGCTACATGCTATATGCCACATGCTAAGTACTATGTGCACATGAGCAGTAATGTATGTACGACTTGCAAATCACAATGGTGTCCTATCACATATCATATTTAAGTGTTAATGAACCATGAAAGGTCTCTAACAAAGCATATCATATATAAACCATAAAAGGTCTCCGATAAGCAAATCACACAACCTGAATATGAGTCTCTAACATAGCACATCATATCACCTGTTGGGCTACTAGGGCCGTCTTCACCTATTAATGTGACGTAGTGATTGGGTACCTAAAGCCATAAGGCTAACCCTAGAAAGGGGTCCACAGGCCCACAAAAGGTAACCTATAAAAGGGTCTTCGAGCTTATAAGGGGCAACCCACATAGGGGTCTACGGGGCTTCATCTACCTAACCCATATGAGGGTTTCTGAGGTCATAAAGACCATACACATATATA
>JAOXJP010194823.1:0-12183 GCA_025762735.1 Platanus orientalis
AACAACTGGTTGCATGTGTCATGCAACACCCTCCACGTGTCCATGCAAACCACCTTCTCATGCCAGGTAGTAACGTGTATGGCTGGGCATGGCTGGGGTTGGGCACATTACATTCCTTGGTGCTCGAGAACAGAGTCGTCCTTGACTCAAAACGTTGGGTACCGCTGTTGGAGTCGTAAAAACTCCTATGTAGCTTCTTCGCGTGGCAGCCCACGCCATTGAACCAACACCTTTGTTACGGCTTTGTTTGCTCGCTTCACCATTTGTCGATCAAGAATACGCTCTGGCTCAGCAACCACTACCCCTTCTTGGTCTGTCATTGGCAGCTATGTTTGGATGGTGGCTGAATCTCCCAATTTTTTCTTTAGACATGAAACATGGAAGACCGGGTGTATGCGGGCTTGACTTGGTAATTCCAAACGGTAGGCGATGGGCCTGATTTTGTCCAAGACTTTGAAAGTGCCATAAAACCTTGGAGAGAGCTTCATATGGACACGCAGACTAACACTTTATTGACGGTATGGCTGGAGCTTTAGAAAAACCCAGTCGCCTACATTAAAGGTGCGTTCCTTTCGGTGACAATCTGCCCATAACTTCATGCGTTGTTGGGCTTTTGACAAATTTTCTTTGAGGAGTCCAAGGATTATATCGCAACTGCGGAGGTCCTTATCCAACGCGTCAACCTTGGTTGTGCCACGCATATAAGATGTGAGGCGTGGGGGTGGAGCGCCGTACACAGCCTCAAACGGTGTCATTCTTGTGGAAGCATGATAACTAGTATTGTACCAAAACTCTGCCAAAGGGACCCACTTGACCCATTCCTTAGGACGATTGCTACAAAAATAACATAAATATTGCTCGAGACACTTATTGACGATTTCTGTCTGGCCATCCGTTTGTGGGTGGAACGCGGTACTCATTTTTAGTGTGGCTCCTTGGAGTTTAAAGGACTCTTGCCAAAATGAGCTAATAGACAGGGTCCCTGTCGCTTACTATAGATGATGGCATGCCGTGAAGTTTGAAAACATGAGAAACAAATTATTGAGCCACGGTGGCTGCTGTATAGGGATGGACGAGCACCACAAAATGAGCATACTTGGAAAGGCGGTCCACAATTACGAATAAGGTAGTCTTCCCATGCTAGGGTGGCAAGCCATCAATGAAATCCATTGAAACATCCGTCCATATGCGGGTCGGAATGTCCAAGGGTTGAAGGAGACCAACTGGGTGGATTATTTCGGCCTTATTCCTTTGACATACGTCGCATTCCTTGACATAGGTGCGAATGGACTGCTTCAGTTGGGGCCAATAAAAATATGCTTTGGCTCTTTGATAGGTCTTGTGAAAGCCTTCGTGGCCCCCTACGGGACTGCTATGCACGTGATCCAATACCTTAGCCTGGAAAGGTGAGGAGGCAGGTACAAAGAAGCATCCTTTATAGAACAACAACCCATTTTTTTCTATGAATCTGGTGGAGTCAGCCCAACCCATTTGCAAATCAAGTAATACTTGTTGGGTGGCGGAATCCTCTGCTTGCTCTTATTTGAGCTCAGCGATCCAGTCAAATAATGGTTGAGAAATCACAGCCAACTCTCCTTGTTGCTGTCGTGAGAGGGCATCGGCTACAGTGTTGGTGGCCCCACTACGGTACTCGACATCAAAGTCATACCCAAAAAGCTTTGAGACCCATTGTTTTTGAGCTGGGGTCCCCATTTTTTGGGTAAGAAGGTATTTCAAACTTTGTTGGTCCGTTTTTACAATAAACCTTCAGTCCAACAAGTAATGACGCTACTTACGCACTGCCAACACTAATGCCAATAATTCCTTTTCGTATGTGGACAAATACAGGGCCTTCCCACTCAAGGCCTTGCTTAAAAAAGTAATGGGCCTTTTCTCTTGAGAGAGAACAACCCCTATACCTGTGCCGGATGCGTCACACTCCACCTGAAACTCCTTTTCAAAGTCAGGTAAGGCCAAGACCGGTGGATGGGCCACGGCCTCTTTGAGATGGTTGAAGGCTGTGGTTGTCTCTGGTGTCCACTGAAAATAATCCTTTTTGAGCATGTCAGTTAAGGGTTGCGCAATGTGCCCATAATTTTGAATGAACCAGCGGTAGTACCCAGTTAGGCCCAAAAAACCTCACAAGCCTTTGATAGTTTTGGGTTGTGGCCAGCCCAACATCCCCTTCAACTTTTCTGGATTGGCAGCAACATCGTGGGCCAACACGCTGTGACCCAAATAAGTGATGGAGTCTGTGATGAATACACACTTGTTTTGTTTGGCAAACAAGTGGTTGGCACGTAGCACTTCCAAGTTGATGCGAAGATGGCCCATATGTTCACTTAAGGACGGGTTATACACCAAAATATCGTCAAAGAAAACTAGCACGAACCTTCTTAGGTAGGGCCGGAATAACTTGTTCATCAAAGCTTGGAATGTTGACAGGGCATTGCAAAGCCCAAAGGGCATCACAAGGAACTCATAATGCCCCTCGTGTGTTCGGAATGTTCTCTTTGCCACATCTTGGGGCTTGACCTGTATCTGGTGGTAACCGGACCGTAAGTCCAACTTGGAAAACACTTTAGCGCCATGCAGCTTGTCCAATAGTTCCTCAATAATCGGTATTGGGAATTTGTCCTTGATGGTGAGGCGATTCAAGACCCGATAGTCTACACAGAACCGCCACGTGCCATCGCTCTTCCGAACTAGTAGTGCTGGTGACGCAAAGGGGCTCTGACTGGGCTGTATAAGGCCGGTGGTTAACAGCTCGCTCACTATCTTTTCAATGGCTGCTTTTTTATGGTGCGGATATATATATGGGCGAGTGTTAACGGGTTGGGCTCCGGGTAGCAGAGGAATTTGATGATCACGAGCCCACGAAGGAGGCAGGCCGGAGGGCTCCTGAAACACGTCTAGGAACCCGTCCAACACCTGTGTCACCTCCCTTGGGCAGGCAATGGGCCGAACTGGGCAGGCTGCTTCTTCGGTAGTGAGCAGGTAGCAACAGTGCAGGTTCAACATGGCTACATTAACTCGCTTAGCAGGGACTTCTTCCAGCCCCATCTTGGCTTCTTCATGTAGAGTATGCTTGGTTCCTCCCTTCTCAAAACTCATGGAAAGATTCGAGAAATCCCAAGTAATGGGACCTAGATGAATCATCCATTGAGCCCCAAGGACTGCCTCGCAACCCCCTAACCCAAGCACAAAAAAATCTTCTACAATTTCAATCCCTTGGGCCTTGAGTTTCACCCGGCTACACTTTCCTTGACAGGGAACTTGGTCGCCATTTGTCACAGCGACATTAAGCTTTACTCCTTCTTGGATGGGTAGGCTAGCCTTCTTGACGATGTAAGGATTTAAGAAATTGTGTGTGTTGCCTGAATCAATAAGGATGACGACCGGAACCCTGTTGATGGTACCCTTTATTTTCATGGTTTGGGGAGTTGGCCCACCAAGAACTACATGTAAGGACACCTTGGCTGCAGAATCCCACTCAGGGTCTTTCTCCATATCCGCCTCGAGATCACCTTCTTCCTCATTTGATTCGACACCATCAGGCCAAAAGCCTTCCATTAGATAGAGGCATTGTGACTTACACTTGTGCCCTGGCGCAAATTTCTCGTCACAATTGTAGCATAGGCCCTTTTCTCGCCTCTCCTTCATTTCCACAGGTGTCAACCTCTTCATGGTTGGCATGGTAGTTTTGGGTCCTGGTGTTGGTGTGGGACGGCTTGGTTCACCCCACCCTTTTTTTCTTCGTGAATTTATTTTCTCCTCCTGCATTCTGGCCAGCCCAATAGCGTCTGTGATGGTTGTGGGCCTGAGCATCTGCACACTCAACCAGATATCTTCTCGTAAGCCCCCCACAAAGCAACTCACCATGAATGCTTCATTTAGGCCTTTGGTTCGGTTAGCGAGTTCTTCGAAGTAGGTTTGGTACTGCTCTATGGTACTGCTCCATAGATGATGATTGTCTTGGTTTGGCTAAGAGAGCCATTGGATCTTCATACTGATTGGGCCCAAATCTAGTGAGTAGGGCCTAGGAGAAATTCTCCCAGTGGGAGATTGCACTAAACCGCTCTGCCCATCTGAACCATTGGAGGGCCTTGCCCTCGAGGTGGAAAGAAGCGATCAACAATTTTTGAGTGTAGGGTGTCTGCTGGTGCACAAAAAATTGTTCCGCCAGATACAGCCATCCAGACGGGTCGTACCCATCAAACCGTGGGAAATCCAGACGTGCTGTTCGCGTAGCGAAAGAATAGGTGTTATCCTCACTTCCCGAAGTGGGTTGTCTTCCAGAATGGTTGGCGTTGGAACTGCCTCCCCTATCCACATTTTAGTTTTGAGACAAACCTTCCATCCTAGAGTCCATGAGGGTCATCCGCCTGATGACCTCTTGGAGAGTGGATGCTTGCTCAACGAGCTGTTGTCCCTGCGTGTTGAGATGTTCCTCTATCTTGGCGAGTCAAGTTCCATCTGCCATGCCGGAGTGCCTGTTCTGATACCAATGTCAGGTGACCAAATAACAACTATGAGATTCTGGGCACTTCGAGGGTCCCAATCTTCCTTAAGAAACGTTTGAGTTGTGGATGGAATGAATGATCTTCACTCCACGCAACATATTTATTAATAGAACTCTTCCCCACAAGTCATGGAGAATATTACATAATCTTTGACTAAATAACTAACCCAAAAGATTAGGATTTCATCTAACAATCTTAATTATCCTAACTTTCCATATCATGTTCACAGCTTTTTATTATACGCTAAGATTTATGAACGAGGAAAACTCTCAACGTTCACTAAGCTCTACAGAATTCTAACAACCTAAACAACGGTTGCATGTGTCATGCAACACCCTCCACGTGTCCATGCAAACCACCTTCTCATGCCATGTAGTAACGTACATGGCTGGGCATGGCTGGGGTTGGGCACGTTACAGATTATTAAATCCAATATCTACTAACTGGTTTTTTAAAGGTTATTAACACTTAACATTTGGGCTGATCACTATGATTATTATTAATGGATTTTTAAACTTGGGTTTGATTAGGTTAGGTTTTTTTTTAATAATTTTCTTGCTTGTTGGGAATTTGGGTTTAATGAGGAAGTAGTCGTGGATAAGGAAGAAGTGGAAGGCACGAGACAAATCATAGATATGATTAGAGAGAGAGAGAGAGAGAGATTTTGTTTCGTCTCAGGTAAATATCAAACTGGCAAGGACCAAGAGCTTTGGCAAGGTGAAGAGCTTCTTCTCCGGTAACAGTCAAATAAAGAGAGAGACAAGAAAAGAGAGCTTGTGTCTCGAGGGAAAAGCAGAAGAAAAGGAAAGAAGGATTGTGAGATTTCTATTTTTTTATTTTTATTTTTGGTACGAAGAGATCGGGTTAGAAAGGAAAGCACTGTCGCCCAGCGAAAGCATACCCAGGCAGGCTGGCGCCTTTAGCGCTTTTTCTGCTTTCACTTAGCGGCCCGTGAAATAAAAAATTAACGACCAAACGCTTGGGTAAGCATACTTCGCTGGTGCACAGCTGAAAGCGCATCCAAACACGGCCTTGGTAGACCAGACTCCTCAATTCATATAGTTGTAGTATGATGGACTTGTTGGCTACTAGCTTTAATATTGAGATTTTCGAACTCCCATTATTTCAGTTCAAGGATGAAATAGTTTATGCAGATTGAGGCTGTACCCCTATCAGAGGCAGGAGATTATTTTTATGTTAAATTAGTTTATCATTTCCACTGTACATGTGAATGGAATTGAATGGTTTACCTTCCACTGTACCATGAGGTTGTCTAGTTAGTATGTTCAGTATATTCCGCTCGATGTGATTCTGTTTAAATATATATGTCAAGTCGTAAGTAAACATAAAGATAAAAATGACAAAATTTATAGTAACAAAATCAAGGAAATGAACGTAATGATCCAAGTTTTTCCCTCTATAAGGCCATGAATTTGAGATTGTTACAATAAGTATTTCTTTGGAAAATTGACAATTTACATGATTTACCATATCTATGTCTTCCTTATTTGTCATGGAAATCTAATTTGAATTTATCGAAAATTTTCTTTGTGGGTCCCATGTAGGGTATTCATTGGATTTCGGGCATATTTATGGTCTGAGCATTTGGATTTGGTAGTTCATGGGTTTTCGTTTACAAATCTAATCATTGACATAGTGGCTTTAATTGGACTTAATTTGTAGGCTTAGGGTTCACATACGAGTTCGGAGACCTTTGTGTACTTTTATAAGGGTATAGGCTCTTATTTGTAATTTGTATAAATTTTATATGCCTACAAATTCCCAATTAGGATGTGGTGACGGAAATGCAGGGTAACAAAACTGACGAAGGCATATCATCGAAATTTTTGGAGGAAAGTCTTTTGGTAGAAAACTTGGTATGGGGTGCTTCTACGACTTCGACCCTATACTGAACCCTTTCAATTGCACAAGAAAGTAGTTTATTTTAACCGTTTAAAGAGCTGAAAGTAGCATTAGATGCTTCCCCTTTTGGACAACAGAGTTTTTGAGGCAAACAAAATTCTCCCCGTAAACTCTAATACCAAGTCCCTGGACTGCGGCTAACTTCTTTTGCCACTGATTAAAGACGAGGTTGTACTCAGGTATTACATCTCTCCAATCAATTCTCTTTGATCATTGGAAGTTTGTTCCTTGACATTTATTTTTTATTATCCATTTTCCTTCTATGGCGGCAATACACAGAGTAACCTACTAGGTTTTCGTTGTAAGATCATCCTTGCTAAAAAACTTAAGAATTGAAACTTGAGCCCTTGATGGAACCTATTGGACCCCTCCTTTTAAGAGTCTTTAACAGATTTTTTTTTTAATTTTTTCATAAAAAGGAAAAAATTCATTAAAAGGGAGACACTCCCAAAGGAGGACAAATATCAGAGCCAAGCACTTCACCCAGTCAAAGGGGAGGGGAGTGCTAGTGCAGAGGATTCGACATAGAGAGGTCCCTCCCTCTTGGCAAGGATGTGGGCAGCTTTGTTCGAGCTTCTCCTGTTGAAAGCAAAAAATATAACATCAAAGTATTTATGCAATAGTCTGACAATCAAAGATCAGATTCCTAATGGTCCAAGGGCAGCTATCAATATCATCATTGTTCAAGAGAGACAACAACTTCCGAATTTCCTTCAAGAATGGTTCTTTTGAGCCCCAAAACTTGAACTGTAATCAAACCCAACCGTAGCCGCTTGACACTCCACAACCAAGGGAGAGATCAGCAAGGAAGGTTATTAATGCAAATGGTCAGCTTGAATGTTGTCCTGAGAACGTAAAATAAAGATATAAAGAGACTCAGAAAATCGTGGGCCAGTCCAGCAATTCAGAAATATGGGACAAAGGTATCAGCAATCTTTACAAATGTAGATTCTGTCTTAATCCACGGGAATTTCGCAGCGGTCATTGTACAGAAAAAGCAGATGGCAAAGCTCATGACCTGGACATTCTGCTGTGATTCATATGAAGCATTACAATTAATGATGTATGCCTTGAGATTGGGATGCATTGATCTGTGATGAAGTTGCCATTGTTCTGACCATCTGCACCAAAGTAGTAGTTCGCAAGGTTTCTGTAATCAACGGGTTGCAAAGCAACAGTGGACTTCTGGGAAGGTCCCTTATTTGCAACCTCTTCCTAATTGTGAACATCCTTGAATGATTTGGGGCGTTCTTGGAGTCTCACTATTCCAAAACAGATACCTAATGTAATCCTTCCTCCTAAGAGAGAGAGAGAGAGAGAGAGAGAGAGAGAGAGAGAGAGAGAGAGAGAGAGTCATTTTAAGGGTAGGGAGAGGATCCGAGATGGAGGAAAGAAGAGAAGAGAAAGGGAGAAGAAAGAAAAAAAAGAGAATGTTTATACACGGTGTAAACTTACCGGTGATATACTACTTATCATAAAGTTTAGGTATATTCTGTCGAACCAAGGATTCAATGTTTTGACCTAAGGTAGAGAACCCTGGCTGTCCTCAGAAGGGTAGTCACAGCTCTTTTTGCCTGGGATATGAAAGTGGGTCCATGGTCAGCTGTTACCAATTTTAATTAGCTGATTCCAAGCTGGTTTAACATGATCTGGCAATCTGCCTTTCAGTGTGTGAGCCAGCTTACCTTCCCACCTATTTGTGGGGTTAGGTCCCACTGTTCTTAACCTGGTTTCAGAATCTGGGTCATGTTGGGGTTAGGATGATAAAACCCTATCTATTACCAAGACCAACAGAAAACAGAGAAAATCATCTACAGCTCTAAATCTCTAGAGTCCAAACGACCATATCACAACCACTTGTGGTTGTGATTTGACTGAAATTTGATATATAAATCTTGAGGATGTCAAAATCACAGCCACTTTTGTGGCTGTGATAGATCCGTTTGACTGTAAAGTGATTTAGTGTTGTAGACGATCTCATCTCGAAAACGGAAGACCCACATTGCATCCAGATTTGGAAATGTGGGATCGTCCATACCTGTTCCCATTACTGGCGGTGGATAAGTGACTATAAGTTAAATAAGGATAACAGTGTGTTCCTCAAATGATCAAAGTGTTTATCAAATGAGGACAGCTTAGATTGTCCTCTTTTTTTCGTTTTTGATGAATTACATCTTAGATTGTCCTTGGCCCAAAACTATTGGATTAGAATCCTTTTCTTGAGGATTCATATGATAAATACAGCCCCTGTGCATTGGAGTGAAAGGTTCCGAAAAGATTAGATTATTACCCCACTACAAAGCCTGGCCAAGAAGCCTCGATATATCATGTCAATCCTTCTGTTTGGACCCAAGTAGAAAAACCACACCTGTCTTACTCACGACCCCGTCAAAACTCTTCCACAAGTGGGTCAATTAGAAATGTGAAAGATACGAAATTTTTGAAAAACACATTCCTCAATATCCACATGAATTCCAACAAATAGTATTACAAGCATGAAGGACTGATTAAATTTCAAACCAAAATTAACTACAAGCCCAAGCGTGGCCCACAGGCCAATTCAACAAGTACCAGGCCAAGCTTGGACAGTGACCCGGCTTATGGGCCTGCATAACATTACCTTCCTAAAAGCACATAAAAGAAAACAAAAGAAACAAAAGCAAAAGTAAAAGAAACGGAATTAACCTATTTTGGTTAGAAATTTAATGGTCTGGGCCCATTAACACCGTTGTACAAATGGGCTTACAGCGATTGAGAAAAAAGTAAATGGTAGTTTGCACAAGAGGCTCACTTTTAACTCTTTGAGGTTTCCAGAGCATAATTTGACATAATAATTACTCCCCCAAGAAGCCAAATCCCCCCACCCGGCCAAAAAATAATCAAATAATTAAAGATTAGTACAATGAAATATTACCTCTTTTTCTTTGGATTGTTATCGCAATTAATATCACTATAGCTCAAATAATCATCCACTACTTGAGGAGCTTCTGACAAATTAAATTGCTGACCCGGGTTGATAATACTAACCAAGGTACTATCCCAACCTGCATTTACATTATCATAATGATTAGAACTTTTTTTATGCATCATAAAGATTAGAAATAAACAATTGACAAATGAGTGTTTTATTTGGGTTTAGATACTTTTAGCACTTTCCCTATACTATTCATGTGGCCCACATACAAATCATTAATCATTTGGGGACCCCCTTTTTTTTTATGACCCACCTTTTGGATTAGACCACACTTGAAACATATTCCGGACTGGAAGATCTTAATCTAACAATCTTGAACAAAAACTTGTCATGAACATGGTTAATGCGGGTGAGGTGAAAGGGAAAGGCACACAGAAGATTTAAAACTTCAATTTCCTCAGAATTTTTTTGCTATGAACGATCCAAAATGTGTCTCATAGACTAAATGGTCAGAATTGATGAAACAAATGTTGAATGCACACCCATATACACACACATACACATACACATATAATAATAGTAATAATAATAACTTGAATCTTTACCGCAACATTGCCATTGACGGGATCTCTAGCACTCCATGACAACTGCTTCCCTGCAAATGCACAAAGATAAGAATCATGTAGTTGCAGAGTTTCACATAAGTTTCATGCAAAGTCGCAGGAACACTAAACTAAAAGAAAGTAGGCAATTTAAACTTGTAGTAGAATGCTTAATATGATAGCCTATGTATGTCTTTACAGATGTGTTAATGTATCTATTATAGTTGTTTATTGTGGAACTATTGCTACTGGTAACTCAAACAAGGCAGAGGTCCTTGCGCTTTACAAAAGGATTGTTATTTCTTTCATATTGTGGTGAAGGGTGATTACTCCATTGCTATCAGCTGGGGTAAAGGGCCAAAGAAAGATTCAGGAAGAACATCTAGCATTGTTTAGGAGATCCAGACATTGGCTATTGAGCTGAACATCTTGTTCTTCCTTGTCCCGAGATCTGCTAATTCCTAGGCAGATGATATTGCAACGTCTGGTGACAATACTGTTGTTGTCTTGTACTTTTGGAATGTTGCTACCGAAAGAAGCAGCTTATCACAATCCATCATTTGCAGTAGCTATGATTCAGATGCAAATGGATGGGATTGTAATAAACTCCTTCCTTACACTTTGATTTGGAAATAAACATTATACAAATTGCATCAACATTCTATCCTCATACTTGTTTTGTCGTGGGTAATGGTTGTCATATCAGCAACTAAAAAGACCTATGGTGGGGCAACCTTACCCTAGCATCCTCCCATCCCCCTTTCTTTCATATATCTTCTAAAAAAGAATGTGTTATTGCAGACATTCTCTCTTAACTGTTTGTCCTGGTTATCTTGGAACTTGACTTTTTTCTAGAAACTTGTATGATTGGGAAATTTTCATGTGGCACATCTCTTGTATTATCTTAAGGATGTATTTATATCAACATAAGATTCCAATTCAAGAGTGTGGACTCCTTTGTCTTCTGGAAAATTTTCGTAGTCTCTCTTTTCAATCCTTTCTCAAGGTCCACCATATCCCTTGTTTCCTGATCGGAAGATTTGGAAAACTTAGGCTCCCCCTCGAGTTGAAGCTTTCACACGGGTGACAATTCAAAACCGGGTCAACACTTTGGATGTATTGCAAAGGAGGTGACCATACATGGCTCTCACCTAATATGTGCTGCCTATGTGGGACTCATGATGAATCAGGTAGTCACATCTTCATTGCAAGTTTGTAAGGAAAATAGAGCTCTTTCACAACAGTAATTTTTTTTTTTTTTTTTTAAATGAAATCTTTCACATTGGTTTTGAACTAAGTTTGGGTGATACCAGACATCACTAGTGACATGATTTCTCAATGGGGTGGTGGTGGAAACTGGAAAGGGTTTGAGAGGAAAGTTATTCTTGGAAGCTTTATCACAAGGAATTTTATGGAGCATATGGAAAGAAAAAATGAAAGGATTTTTGAAGATAAGAAGAGGGATCAATTTGAAGTGAGTGATTCCATTTTATGTGAAGTGGGTTCTTGGCTTTTGGTATTGAAGGAATTTAAAGATGTTTCTTTGAACAATTTCTCAAGAGATTAGGCTTCTAACATTCTTGATTCCCCCCCTCCCCATCATGGTTCAAAAAATCGGTTGATCTGGGTGAAGATCAGCCAGAGTCGATCCGAAATCCTCTTCCAGATTGGCCATCACAAAGGATCAGACGATCCTTTCAATGGATCGGCAGATCCGGACAATTCTTCTAAGCATCAGCCAATTCAACTTAAGATCAGCAATCTCAATATATAGGATTGGCCGAATGTTATTTTTTCATTTCATTTTTTTTTTTTTGTTTGATAGGTAATTATAGGTAACTCCGCCAATGTTTGTATCTTCAGACATTGTGTGTCCCAACCCCGGATAAAGGAGGAGGATGGCGTCAGGTTGAGAGCCGACCTTAAAAAATACTCAAACCATTAAAGATGAATCCTGAAAATATGTTATATCGATCTAATACTAAGGCGTATCCTTTAAGCGACGCTCCTCATTCCTTGGATGTGGCGAAAAATTAGCGAAGGGCACCTCATCCCCCGAATGTGGTGAAAAATTGGTAAGGGGCGTTGCATTGGCGCCTGGATGCAATGAAAAATATGCAACGGTTCCCACACCATGGACGAGCGTGGGTAAAGAAGTTAGTCCAAGAGAGTAGGATTCGTTTAGCAACTTGGAACATAGGAACCTTAACAGGTAAGAGTA
>JAOXJP010194834.1:0-12183 GCA_025762735.1 Platanus orientalis
TTTTTGGCCCAAGATGGTGTCCAGGGTGCCAAGTGACTTCATTTGGAATAAAATGGGTGGGAATTTAAAATTTCATCTAACCATTGTTTATTTTATTCCATGTAAAGTCACCTGGTGTACTAGACTCCAAATCCTAGACAGAACAACTATTTCAATTAATAAATACACAACTATATTTACTATAATACCCTACATTGACTCATGTGTATAGGCTCAAATACCCTTTGTCAGGCCACATGTCGCACACTGATTGCTAATGGAGTGGTACCTATTCATTGATACTGGAGATGATTTAAAATCCCAGAGAATCCGGCTTAGATTTTATACACCGATCCCTAACCTCCTCTAACCTCAGCTGAGGGTCAAATGGGCAGTAACATCAGCGCCAAAAGTGATTTTCACTTTTTTGGGGCGAGAGTAAATCACTTATGATGCTGATGTAGCCGCTCCCCTTGACCTCGGTGTTTTCTACACCAAGTGTAGAAAAGCTTCGCCGAAACCCTTGCTGCATAATCGGATTAGGTGTGCTCCTTAATGGGTGCCAACAGTGTGCTCACAACCAGCGGGTGACACGTCACATTGAAAAGTGATTTACATTTTTGGGGGTGCTTTTCACTTTTTTGATGTGACGTATCACCCTATGATTGTGGGCGCATCATTGGCATTGGCATCTGTTAAGGAGATACACATAATCCTTTGGCTTCCCCTCCCCCCTCCCCAAGGTGAAAATTCTGGCTCTGCCCCTGTCCTTTGGGATTTGGGAGAGAGTTAATTGCTTTATTAAGAATCAGTTTTTGCCAAACCATAAGAAAGATCAAACTGCAAAAACATAACCACATGGTAGATAGGGAAACCGGAATTCATTACAACGGAATGACAGTTTCTCTCGTGTAAATAGCAAACCATTAGTGTGGCAAAATATGTATACATGTAGTTAAAGAATGGAGTAATGTTTGCAGAAATAGCAAGCAATTTCTAAAAACAAGAGGTGTGACTGATTTTTATGAACATCTATCCAATCTTTTCAAAACATGGGAAAGTGGACATAATGGATAGATAGACACAATTGCTATTCCACATTTATAAACAGCAGCAAAATGAAGAGATACAGGAGTCAACTTCAACCCAAAATGGAGCCCCTATCCTCCTTTTGGAGCTTCTATCCTTCTCCTGTGGAAGCCTTTAGCTTAACACACCCTACTAGAGTTGAATTAGTTCATCCATAGGTTTTATTATCTTATATTAGTTTAACTTTCCTAACAGAGTCGATTCATATCCTCTTTTAAGTCTTGTTATAGTTCTTCCACCCTCCTGGATTCCTCCATAGGTAAGCATCTTATTTGTTATCTCTGCCGATGATAGAATTAGTTAATCTTCCTGCAACATCGAGCATCTTCGCTACTGCGTAATGTAACTCTTTGCAACTTACGCCACAATGCTCATCATATGATTTTGTTTCATCTAAGCAACTCTCATCATTTTAATTACTTTGTTGGGATAAGGCTGTTTGTTGTTGTTGTTGTGTTTATTTTAATGAAGTATTTATTCAGTTACTTCTATATTTATGTCATTGATTACTGGAGTTGAATTAATTCCTTCATGGTTTTATCTTAGTTTAGTTTAGCATTCTTAACAAAGTTGATGTATATCTTCCTTTAAGTCATTAAACTGTAGTTCTTCCATCATTGTGGGGACATCTCATTCCTCCGTAAGCTAGTATCTTACTTGTTTCCTCTACCTACGACAAAATTAGTTATTGTTCTTGCAATGTTGACCATCTCCACTCCCGAACATTTTAAGTACTTCGTTTAATTTATTCAGTTATGTCTATGTTATTTTTGTCATTGGTTGAAGGTCTCAACATCTGGTCATTGAAGGTCCTTAGTCTTGTGGAAAAAGAACCCATTGAATGACAAACCATTCCCCTTTCTATTTTGACACTTGGGGTTATAGGTGAGTTTCGAATTTATGTCGTGGCACTGCAACAAGAGCCAACTGCTAGGTATGTCATGCAGTTTGCCACATTAATCTATTGCGCATGGTGTGGATTAGTAGGTTAGGACTGTCAGATTAGAAGGGCTAATTCAGAATTTTTTTCTTAAAAAAAATGGATTACAGAATTGTATGCTTTTGTAGAAATGAGACCAATCACACAGATATGTTTTACATCTTTCAAGATCCTGATTCACTGACCATACTGTCTCTCTAATACTGAATCAACCTCAGATCAGGCTTCGAACACATCTCTTGGCACCTGTTTCTCTTGAAAGAGGACAATTATGTGTTTCCCCTTGCCTGTGTTTGATTGTATTGTAAAAGGGGAACCCGCAAGCATAATCCGGACAAATGTACATGAACTACTGTAAGATTCCCAGCTACTGGGACATGGTGAGTCAGTTTCAAGTGCCTCAGTACAACTTGTTGAACTCGGATGGCTGTTGGAATTCCACCAACCTTGGCAAAAATGCTTCCCTTTCGACTGAGACATGCAAGCAAGCCATCACTTTCTGCAGTGATACCCAAACTATCGGTGCACAACAGAAGGCATAGGCAAACACAGCAAGGGCTCGCACAACCCCGTCTGAGTACCAAGGGAATGCCATGACAATAAGTGAACCAAAAATCCCAAGCCAGGGCATGAGGACGGCGAGTGCCGGCAGAAGGAAGGCATTAATTGCAACTGAGGCAAGAGCTGAAGAGCCGAGCAAGTAGAGTGTCCAGCCTACTAGTGGGTGCACTGTGCGAGGTATGACAAAGAAGGGGATTATGTAGGCAGCTAGGATGGACCACATGGCTGTCATCTTGAGTACTGTTTGCAAGGAGAGATTCTTGTCTGGTTTTCTGTAACAAAGCTTGGACAGATTGGGGCGTGCCAGACGCGTCAGTGCCATTATAGCCAGGTACATTGCTGCTTGGATCAAGACCACAGGGACCTCAGCACCATACCTGTTTGAAGATATTGATCCCCCCAGGAACCAAGCAAAACAAGATATGAGATGTGAGCTGGGAAGTACAGAAAAAAGCCTTTGACATAGCTTAAATTAAAAGATTCATGATTTGTATTACAACCCCATGTCAGATTTTATCCAAAAAAAAAAAACCTCTGGAAGACCTTTTAACAGGGCCCTGCTATGGAACAGTGAGAAAGGGGAGGGTCATTCATAAAAAATACAATAGTGAGATGCTGTCTGAACCATCATTCAGATGAGAGTATTATTCAGGAGATCTCCAACTTTCATCAAGAAGAAAGCCAAAATTTATGGCAGAGATCAAACTTAATCTCCCCTACTAGCAGAATTTCTGTATATATATTCTCTTCAAAATTTGGAAAGAAGGTAAGAGGATACGAGTTTAATCCATCTTACCCAAGTGTTTGTCGACGTTGCTCATGCCATGAGAAGCCCAACGGTAGGACAGGCCATGACCACCAGTACCATGGCTTTAGCCATGGGGCACTTGGGAAGGTGATGACACTGTTAGGCCCACAAGGTATGCTCCATCGAAGCTTCAGATCTACCACCCAATAAAGAATGTAACATGTTAATCCGTCTGCCTTAGAACACGATCACAGGAGGAATCAAGTATCATTAGACAGAAACAATCTCCCTAAATCAGCTATATTTTACTTACAGTAATATGATGCGTCCATCTGGTAGCCCAAAGGAAGCCTATAGGTGCCCTCAAGCTTGGTTCCATTGAGAGGTGGATGGAACATTGGACGGTCAAGCAAGTCCGAGAAGTAACTACCCAGAAAACCCTGGTCTGCGCCATCTGGGTTATCACGCCCGATCTTCAATTCATGACGCATGTCATTGAAAACCTCCATTGAAGGCTGTAATTGCAGAAATGAGAAAGGGGGAGAGAACCCATATTCAGTTATTGCAAATCTGATTGACCCAAATCAAGTTGAGCTTCAGATAACAGTTTAAGATGAAAACCTGCAAGACAAAGAGGCCAGTATGGAAGATACAGGGGTTGATGAAGACAGCACAGAACTGCCCACACTGGAAAAGCTCGTCTGTCCTCTGGAGGAAGAGATTGTCGGAGTCAAGCATGACCACCCGCTCGTAATTCACCAGGCTCCAAGCATAGAGCTTGTTCATCGTCAGCTTGAACCTTTTGTTGAAATTGACCTGAGACTTGTATGGGTTATCCATATTCTCCACCCTCATCACCTTCGCTCCGTCTTCCCGTTCCCTGCACCAGAAACCCAAATCAATCACTGGAACAGCTTAACAGATTCACTGAATCTAAATTTCAAGGGCATTATCATCATTAAATACGATGATAAACTAAGATGTTGCGATTTCGCCAAACCAAAATCTGAATTCCGATAACGCGGTTTCTTCTTTGCCCACTTCTTCCTCGTCGGCAAAGATCCATAATATGGTGTACCAGAGCACAGGAATATAAAGTTTGGATTCATTTCTCGTGATGCGTGTCCCCATATTAGCCGACAGGGATCAGAGTGACAGAGTTTCATTGAATCCAACGGCTAGTTTAATACCCTGAAAGTTCACCGGAAAAAAAACTTTCCGGCCAAACTCAATAGACTGGGCAAACGACGCCGGAAACTATCCAGCCCAGCTTAGAAAAAATCTAGAGAGAGAGAGAGAGAGTGAGGGAAGAAGTTGTAGTAGTTTCTGACATACATAGCTTGAACCCATTTGATTGGAACATCGAGAGAAGCGATGACAACAAGATCGGCTTCGACCTTAAGCTTCGCCAGAGATCTGAGCATCACACGAGTCGCAACGTAGAACTCGTAATCTCTGGGCGTTCCCATATACATCATTGAAGCGTAAGCGTTCCTGTACAATCTTTCTTTCTCAGAAACCACGCTCTGAATCGCCACCGCTGCAAGAACAACTGCTACGAACAAGATAGCCTTTCTGTGACCCCCCATTCCTGTTCTTCACCAGAGACAAACAAACAAACAACCAATCCCTCGAAAACCCAGAAACAAAACCAGCTCTAATTGAAGAAATCTTCCTCAAAATTCAATCTTTACACCTACACTCCCATTCCCTCAATCTCGGCTCCCCTGCAACCTTCTCATACTATAACAGGGCGATTTCAGGCGACTTCTGAGAAAGCCCACCGGAATAAGCCACCACCGATTGAAACCCACCGGGGAAGTGAGTGGTTTCCGGTCAGAACACCGGAGAGAATGTGAACATGTCAAGATTGCTCTCGCGAGAGAGAGAGGAAGAGGTCGAGAGAGTTGCAGATGCAGAGTAAAGAAGGAGAAATAGGAGAAAGCCCTAAATACAATTCCTAAATTCATCTTTGTTTGAACTTAAAAGACTAAAAAGGATAGCCTGCCAGTTACAACATGAGTGCATCCAGCAGCTAAAGAACTGTCAGCCATCGGGATCTTGCCACGTGTCACCTGTCGGAGAGTTTTGTTTACATCTACAGTTTGACTGGAGAGATATCACGCGTGACACCAACCTACCGAACAAAGAGTGTGTCAGTACTTGTATAATTGAAGGAGGGTATTTGAGTAAATTCACATTATACTCTTGTGTGCATTGGATTTACCTGAAAGATCTGCTGTGACAAATTTTTTTGTAGGTTTTTTCTCTTTTAAGATGGGTTTTTATTTTTTGATTCATGCTGGTTGGATTTATAGTGACCGGAGATGATTCGTGAACCTCTTTGGTTTCTCTTTATTGGTTGAGATTCGTAAATATATGGAAGGAGATAAAATTTTATGTGGAAAAGAGATATTGTTCACCTACTCTTCTCATCTCATGTGTGCTCACTCTACCCTTATTGACTTCAAGATTTAGATGGGGTTTTTTTGGTACCCCACTTCAAGATTTAGATGTCATGGGGTATTTTTTTTGGGGTGATAGCACTTGTGACACCCCCTTTGTGCGACGCTTGTGGGTCAAGGCTGAGTGGGGTGAGACCTATTCACTTTTGGAAGTGATGGGACATCCCAAAAGGTGAATGGGTCCCACTCCACTGTGTCTTGGCTCACAAGCGTCGCACAAGAAAGGCATCGTAGGTGATTTCATCCCCTTTTTTTGGTACTCCGTCTAATTAGTTATGAATCAAGTGGGATCTTGGGAGGATCCACTTAGATCTATGTCCACAACCCTCTTTTATTTATTTATTTTTGTGTGTGTAATTACAGCCTTCCAAAGAAATGGAGTCTGGGATACATATAGAAGGTACTTTGATACTTCAAAAATAGTAATAAGAAGGGATCTAAATCTAGCCTCATACTTAAAGATTCATGTCGGATTGGATCAGACATGTATAGGTATGGGTTGGAAATGAATCCTTATTCTTCTTTTTTATATACATATATATCAAAGCCATGCAAAAAATTGTCAGAGGTTAAATCTATCAACCCGTTCCAGTACTTCGTAGTTACGGGACCAACACTGGGTAATAACCTTTTGATATATGTTAAGGCCAATTTGACCTTGGCATTAATTTAATTAAGATCTGATCTAGATTTCAAAATAAATTTAATTAGGCTTTGGGATCCATATCCAATCAAGATGGAAACAAATTGGACCAGATCTCGAAAACGACCACATATTTTGTAATCCAAAAAAGACCAACTATGCTTTTATGGAGCTCAATGTTAACCAACCAAGCATGAATACATAGAATGAGTATGGCTGAGGTAAAGGATAGAGCATAAATGCATTTATTTGTTGGAGATTTGGTCTAGCAGCAATAGGTGATTAGACAAGAGATATTTAATGGAGTGGTGAAGACCGATTATTACACGCGTTGAGGATCTCATGGTACAAGTTACAAGTTACAAGTTAAAAGGCATTAAAACAGCAAAAGAAAGGTCAAAATTGACTTGGATTGAAACAGTGAGAAAGCAGTGTGTGCTTGTGATTGAACAATAAATATAACCTAGATAGAGTAGATGATTGAGCATGATTCATGTAGCCAACCCCAAATAGTTGGGATAAGGCTCTATTGTTATTGTTATTTCTAATCCAATTATTTTGAAAACATCACTGACCTTCTTTGTTTTTTTTTACTTCAGAGGTTTTCAAGTTCTGTCTATAATCAAATTGAATATATATATATATATATATATATATATATATATATATATATATATATTTTATTACTTTTTTTTTTGTTGGTCATCATGATAATGAAAGTTGACAACCCTTTTTGAGGGAAATGAGGATTCTTAGGCAAATTTTGTGTTAAAATGAGATGGCTCCTCACAAGAAAATAGAAAACTGTGTGAGAAAATGAAGAAAATCACGGCTGGGATTTGGTCCAACCCCTAAGGTTAGACCGACATCAGGGCCAACACATCAGCGCTGAAAAGGTGATTTACACTTTTGGGGGATGCTTTTCACTTTTCGGCACTGATGTGTCAATTCCTAGCATTAGTCTGACCCTGGGCTGACCTAAGGGGACCGTAGTGTCATACCAAATCCTTGGGCTGAAAATCGTTGATTTGTCATTCTCGATAACTAGATGCTTAGAAAAGGAGAATACTGTTTTTTTTGCAAGAATCATAGGAAAACCCCTATTTTTTGGCAACTATACAGGGTTTAGGAGAGTTTTACAAAAATAATCACAATTTTCTGGTTTTCTCATTGTATTGCTAATGGGCACTAGATTCTTTAGTCAGGAGAGCTCGATAAAAAATCCTAAATGCACATTAATATCATTCCTTAATGGACTGGTCATTAAGCTTAAATTGGTAAGCCTATCAGATTCTCTATTATTATTATTTTTTGACGGTAGGGTTAGATATCCAGATTCCCATTTAGTTTATCAAAATTATTATAGCCTGTTTGGCAGCCACATGTAATGTAATCATTTCATTTGAGTTTGTCAAGGCATTTGTATCCATGAAGTGATGGTCTGTAATGGACTCATTCAAATTTATGCTGATTTGTTAATACAATTAGAAATGAAGTCATCTTACTTACGTTATCAAGCAAAAATCGGTGCAAACCTGAATGAGTTCATTATAAACCATTCCCTTGTGGCTGCAAAAGCCTTGAGAAAAATGAAATGATTACATTATAGGTGGCTGCCAAACGCAGCCTAAGTAATTAAAATTTCCAACATACAAAAATCTAACACGCACGAATAGGACATTTTGTTTTTGGTAGATAATACTGGACCACTCCTTCAATAAGTTTGGCCGTACAGTAGAGTTTTTCCTTTGATGGAATCAGAGATCTTGAAGAAGCTGATGATACAAGGAAAAATAGAGAATAGAGCACCATGTCATTTTCGAATCTTCTAGATATGATTTTAATGGATAATATTAAATAACAATTCCATCCATAAATTTAGTGGCATGCACCTCGTGCTAACCCTCCCGATTCCCCTCAGCTTGTACATGTTAAGATTCTGCAAATTTCTGTGGTTAATACACGGAAAAAAATCAACAAAATTAAAAAAAATGTGAAGTTTGTATTTTTAATTTTTCACCACGTGTTGACCATTGAAATTTGTAGAATACTAACGGAAATTTAATAATTAGAAGAGGATCCGGACTAGGGGTGACCACGGGTTGGGCTCTGGCCAGGCCAATGGTAGGTCTGGACCCGGCCCTGTAATATGGTATGGGCTCGGACCTGAACATAATAAAAAAAACGTAGGTTCGGGTCTTGTCATGATTTTCAAAAATGTTAATTTTGAGATTTAGGTTTGCACTCAAGACTTATTATGTAATAAGTAATGTTTTAAGTAATTGTGCTACAAAACTTTGTTAGTTTTTAAAACCTTAAAAAATTATATATTTAAATTATAATGATTGTTTTTTTATTAAAAAAAATTCATTGATTTCACTAAGAATCAAACCCAAAACCCTTTGCTAAAAAACTATTTTATCAATTAAGTTATAAAATATTGATGATTTTAAAAGACTTATTATATTATATATAATAAATATATATTATATATATAAAAGTAAGCCTAAACCCAACCTGGCCCATGCCCACCCTTAATGGTGATTGTACAATTGATGTAGACATCGAAACTTAATATGTCCTGAGGACTACTTTCATGTGATAAAATGATCCAATTTGACCACATTATTTCTCTTTGTGCTAGAAATTAAAGAGGACATTAACAAGGGAGACAATGTTTAAATGATCCAACTTGAAAACCTTTCCAACCCTCCACCCTTCAAATAAAATCCAAAAATAAAACCGTTTTCCTTCATCACACAAAGAAAAAGACTCATTAGTTGGGTACTGAGGTCCCCCCAAACAAGAAAAGGAAAATGATTGTCTGTGTTGACATAGGCATATGTAGGCGTGTCATTAATTGACACATGATGTGGTTTTGAATTTGGTGTTTCTATTTTATTATTATTATTTATAACTAAACGCTTTTTTGAACCCCAAACACAACATGTTTCAGCTTGTAATTCACCATAAACAGTACAGAGTACAGACTTTAAAAAGGTCCCAGCCCCCTCCCACCAGAAAAAAATTAGGTGAAAACAAATCTTGTGAGAACTGTGCAAACGGGACCAGGGTGCGGACACATCAGCACCGAAAAGTGATAAGTGCCCCCCAAAAAGTGTAAATCGCTTTTCTGTACTGATGCGTGAGCCCCCCTGGTGCCATTTGCACAGTTCTCACAAGATTCGTTTTCACATAATCCAAGCCTCCTCCCACCACCCAAAAAAATAAAAATGATACAATTCGTTTTCACATAATCTGAGCCCCTTTTTCAGTTGTACCGAAGGATGTGATCACTTTTGGTGTCAACTGTGGAATTACTATCTCAGAAAAACAAAAAGATTCTAATACAATAGCTTTCTAGTTGGAGCATCCATAGATTGTCGCTTGGAATTGGTCCTACACGAGCAATTCGATTAATTTTAATTAGCACGGGGTGGATGCATGTGTTACTATAATCCACTTACAGTCATACCTGAAGGATCCAAAAGTAACATATATGGTGCTCTATATTTTCTGTTTTTCCTCTGATTATCAGTTTTTCTGACATGCTTATTCCATTTAGGACAATTTAACAGTGAACCAACTCATGAAAACAGTAGCAAAGGTGGGAAGTGTTGTGAAAAAAAAAATTCAGGAAATCAAGAGCAAATGATCTATGCCTTTTGTTATCATGACCATCTTGGTAAGTGCATCATATGAATATTCATATAATAACCCCAAGTAATACTCTCAAGAAGGCCTACAAGGTCGTGTCCTTCGTTATCCTGAGCACATCCTAGTGGTGGTTGTGTTCTCAACATTTTAATTTGCTTGGCATCAACAAGAGTGTTCTTCAAAATCTTTGTCTTTGAAATCCTAAGTGATGGTGAGGATAGAAGGTTGATGACAAGGGTATTTTAGGAATTAAACACAAAATTATTTTCTCTAACCTTTGAGCTTATGTGTATTTACCCGGTTTGAATTGGATAAAACCCCAACCCCTCAGGATATGGTTTGATCCCTTAATATATGAACAAGGTCTGCTTGGCATCAAAGGCTGACACATCAATGCTGAAAAGTGAAAAGCACTCTAGAAAAGTATAAATCACTTTTTAGACGCTGATATGTCCACCCCTGATGCCGGGCGGGCCTTGTTCATTCATTTAGGGTTGCACCAAATCCGAGGCGGGATAAAACAGGAGTAACTATAAGCAGTAGCAATTTATTTGCCTCTTAAGGCTGCGTTTGGTAACACTCCACGGATTTAGCTCTCAATTCTTGATCTTGGATTCCACCAAAGATACATTTTTTGAAGTCAATTTTAGAATTAAAAATGCATATGACTTGGCAATTTTATTTTATTTTTTGAAAAAAAATGGAATTTTGATGATGATGATGATGATGAAGTAGTAGAATTAAAAAGAAAGAGAAAAAAAAAATCAAGAGTTGGAATTAGAGAAATTATTATTTCTAACTTCCATAAAGTGACTCCAAAATGAATTTTGGGAGTGAAATCCGTAAAAAGAATTTGATGTTACCAAACAAAGTTTTTGACGGAATCAATCTCTTGAAGTGTTATCAAACATGGCCTAAATATCTCGCTCTTACTTAATTCTCTTATTTTTGCCATATGGAGTGATGTTGTGATATGAGATCATCTGGTTTAGCTCTATATAGAGTCCAATGTCCATATCAATTGTTTGGTTACCATGTATTGGACTTTTGTCCTTTGTGATGTAGTTGTTGAAGTTTCGAGTTTTTATGGTAAAGAATAGCTATAAATGAAGGTTTTATTTTGTCACATGATAAAATAGTTTCATGAAATTATTTCTTTCTCTCAGAGAGAGAGAGAGAAAGAGAGAGAGAGAGAGAGAGAGATGCCTCTACGATCAAATGGCAAGCTTGATCTAACAAGAGCTAGCAGTGTAAAATCATAAGTTGATCATGGATTTGTTGGCAGGAAAACTGGTTACGTAGACATGCTAGTACCACGTAGGCACAAGATTTCTTTACACCTTAGACCCAGGCATCAAGTCAGACCACAAGAGGAACAAAATAGTTTATCTTCAGTGTTGGCCACCAATCAAGATGAACAGGAGATTACGAGGGTACATTGGGATTCCTCCTTCAAATAAGTTCTTTATGCCTTGAAAATAAAGGACTTAAAAAATCTGACTAAGAATTTAGGATAAACATGATGCAATCATATTGGTTTTTGTGTATATGGTCTGGTGATGACGATCCCTTCTATAGTGTTCTTTTTTTTTTTTTTTTTTTTCTCTTAGAGATATTCTAAAAAATGGTTATAAGCAATTCTTGTAGTCAGGGGCGGAGCCACGTAGAAGCAAGGGGGGGCAACTCCCCCCCACAATGTGTGAGTACCCTTAATAATAATGGGCCTGACAAAATATTATGCTTGATTGGAATTAATTGCCCCCACTTGAATGTGTGAATACCCCATATTGGAATTAGTTGCCCCTTTCAATGTCTGGATACCCTATGATTGGAATAAGTTGCCCCCCCCTCCCACCTTACCAGGAAATGAATTCACGTGGTCATCTCTAATTTGATTGAACCAGTACCAATTCAGTCTCTGCTCAGACTATGACACAATGTCAAACAAAGGGTGCATTAATAAAAAAAACAAATTAATGCATCAAAACTAAATCAAATAAAATAAAGGGAGCAAATTTTCATCCCAAGATGGTGTCCAGGGTGCCAAGTGACTTCATTTGGAATAAAATGGGTGGGAATTTAAAATTTCATCTAACCACTG